>OX336369.1:56642774-56851326 GCA_946902895.1 Fragum fragum | reverse complement strand
ACTGGTTAATCAGTCAATCTAACAGTTAAATTGCTAGTCACCATACTTGAAAGACATAGGTGGACTAAAAGATATGCTCTCGTGAGTTAACGAGTATCGAGAGAGAAAGATTATCAACCATTATAGGGTACTTTCAATAAATATGCACGATGAAACCCATACATTCATATGAATAAGTACAAATAAGTAAGAATACAAAATAAAAGAATAAAACAACAACATTTTAAGATAACTAGAACTTACCGAAAGTTCAAGATTGGGTTGACTTGCTCTTATACTCTACAAAACTGAAAATCGAATAAAAGGGTGCAGAAATGAGCACATCCATATATCGTTGTTGGCGTGCAAAATATCGTAACTACAGCTTTAATTAAGCTTCAGTTACGACATTTAGCACGTCCTACGACGAAATGATGTCTTAACCAGCCAAACCATCAACTCATGATGAACCAAAATCTAGTAATACTGTTAACCCCCGTTGATTTCATTTGAAAAAGGAAAAATTTATTGCACCTCATATAAGTATACCTAGAGAAAGATTTCTAAGTTTATCACATTCACACGTTTGTTATCAGAATATCTCATTTCTCGTCGCCTTCTCTTTGAACATTCAACGGAAACTTTCGAAATGACTTTAAGCGTTAGTCTAGGACTCTATCTTCTCTTTCATGGTAGGTATCTTTTTATTTTTGAGTGGCCGGAAGATTCTTGTTGTTCTCATACTAGACAATAGGGGTGTTTGAGGCTCATGACGTCGTTTCTCGTTTGCCTTCTTCAACAATAAAGCCTAGGTAAACTACTTCCTTAAAATAATTTTTATATTAAGAGCTGGTAATTGAAAATGCTTGGGTTTTAATTTTTGTTGTTGTTCTGTTCTCTTTTCTGATAATGTATTTTTAGCGAAACGTCAGCTTTGATAGTTTAAACCATTACCAGATTGCTAAATTTTAGACTTGCCCAAATTGACAGAAGTTGCAGACGACAATTTAAAGTTTATAATTTTTTCAACTTTCTGAGTAGAACACATTGTGGAAAATGAAGAAATTGCTTGTGACAAGCAATTTATTCGTTTCCCACAATGTTTTCCAAAGCTTTTTACCTTGGGAGCGTCTAAATGCGTCACTGAGTGGAAATTGGTTAAGTTAACAAACAAAATTTTGAGGTCGTCTCAAAGTTCAACGAGTGCAAACTGCCACTGGAGGTTTAACCACTAAATCCGTTAAATGGCTTCGCCATAAAAAGCATTTGTTATGTATTTCAGGATTATTGAAAACTCTGCATGCAATTTCATCTGCTGGGTACTTTTAGCTCACTTGAGCATATCGTGTTCAAAATAACTCTGTGTCTTAAAAGAAGTTGCAGACGACAATTTCAAATTGCTGAAAATTCTAAAAATATAGGTAGAAAACTATGTGGAAAATGAAGAAATTGCTTGTAACATGCATGTTCTTCATTTTTTTGCCACATTGTTTTTAACAGGTATTTTCCTGAGGAGTGAAAAAGAGAGAGAGATTGTGTCGGAATGGGTTATCTCCTTGGATACTTTAATCTCGTTTCTTTTTGTCATGATAACGTTGACAAAGAAGATCACTGAACAAAACAATGCTTAGCTGGCTTAAATTACTTTTCAGTACTTTGAGTAGCTAGCAAAGCGTCAGCTTTGATAGCTTAAGTTAACAGACAGAGTTTGGGGTCTTCTCAGAGTTCAAGCCAGTGCAAACTGCCACTGGGGGCTTAACCACTAAATCCACTGAATGTCTACGCCAAAAAAGTAGTTCTTGGGTACACTTGAGCATAATGTGTTCAAAATGACTGGTCACATGAATTTACTTTATTCAAATTATAGAGAACACCTTCAAAAGCATGCTATACAACCGATTCCCATTCAATCCTGCTTTTTAAGAATCACCGTTACAAGGCTTTAGAAAACATTGTTGATAATGAAGAAATTGCTGGTAACAAGTAATTTCTTCAGTATCAACAATGTTTTCTACCCTACAAAAGGCAAAGAAGATAACATAACAAAAACAATGCTTTGCTAGCTTACAGTACTTTTAGTACTTTGATTTTTTATATATGCTAAATATCCAAATCAATATATTCTTAATTCGTACAATTTATATCGCCTATTAGATCCGGAACGGGACCTTTCGAACTAATATGGCAGGTTCGAGTCTCGAGCGGATTTCAAAGGTAAGTCCAAGGATATATCAATTAAAGGCGTTTTTTTTTTGCTGTGGAAAACTAATGCCTAGCATTGATAAAAAAAATCTTAAAAAGGATGAATTCCATCAGCTATACTAGACACCTCAAATTCACATGGGATTGCTTGATTAGGTCTGTCTCTGATTGAACAGGTGTACTTAACGGATCTCTTGCTCCGCCCAGTGACTCCGCTAGCAACTTCGAGTTATTCTTCAAAGTGATCAGTTACATGTAAAAGCAAAGTAAAATAAGCTGTGGTAACATTTTTTATGTCGCCAAACCAACAGAAATGCTTAATATAAATGAATAGCAATGTTCAAAGTACAATTCTTGTGTAAATAAAGACTTTGGTCGATTGATTCTTTGAATGACGACCGAGAATGGTCAAGTGTAACTGATCGATAATATTTTGCAAGGAAGGATACTTACCCGTGTGTTATTATTATTATTATTTTTTTGTTATTATTTTTATATACGAGGATTTTCCCGTAATTGCGTTGTAAAAATTCAACATCTCGTTGTATAAAACCTTAAAACTTAAAAAATCAGTATGTCACAACATTTTGGTGTAGAATTTACGGAATTAAAATGTTTATTATCTAACATTTTCCTATAAAACACATGCTAGATAGGGCTAGCAGGCGAATGCCAGGTATGTCCCGTACGCAACTTATATTACAGATATTTTTGAAAATCATTTATTCTTGTTCAAAATTCGAGTGAAAAAAAAACAAACTATACTATCTCCAACGGCCAATTTTGGGTGCTTGCTGATGTGCGTATTTTTATACATTTCTTCTTACCACAGATAAAAAATACAACGTATACAATTTACGACATTCAGGGAACGATAAGAGAAATAATATGCGGCAGCAGGTGGATAATACTAAGATAGTTTTTTTAGCTAGCAAAGCGTCAGCTTTGATAGCTTAAGTTAACAGACAAAATTTTGAGGTCTTTTCAGAGTTCAAACGAGTGCAAACTGCCACTGGAGGCTTAACCACTAAATACACCGAATGTCTGCGCCAAAAAAGTAGTTCTTGTGTATACTTGATTGCGTTCAAAATGACTGGCCACGTGTATTAACTTTCAACACCTTCAAAAGAATGCTATACAACCCATTCCAATTCAATCCCGCTTTTTAAGAATCCTCCAAAAAGGCTTTGGAAAACGTTGTGGACAGTATAGAACAAGCAATTGCGTGAGTGTCCACAATGTTTTCTACCCTACAAATGGTAAAGAAGATTACATAACAAAACAATACTTTGCTAGCTTACAGTACTTTCAGTGCGTTTATTTTCAAATAATGTGCTAACATTTCTTTACAGGTATGACGGTTGTATTTTGCAGCAGTTACTGTCATACAGGATACAGGGATTATACATATTGCACTTACCACTGTTGTGATGGCCTCTATACTTGGTCTTATGACTATTGTTGTTTTAGCAGTAGCAGTAGCAGTAGCAGTGGTAATAGTTATTACGATAGCAGCATTTCAACAGTTGATACTTGGTGGGAAGATCACGTGTAAGTACAAATCAAATGATATGTAATCAGAAATGTGAAACCAAATGGCTGTATTGAGTGATCATAAAGTTATGCTCTAGATATAAGATTTATTCATTTCTTGATAAAGGCAATTTCTGCTGAATTATTAAAGATTAGGGTATTTAGGTACACGGAAATACTTTTTTACGATAACTAGCTTTAACTAACTGCACGGCACATCGAAACTCAGGTTAAGAAACTCTTGAAGATGAAAGGAAAACATGCAATACTTACGTTGCTTGAAGTTTATTTATCTTTATTTTTTTCATATTCCTTCTTTTTTGTAAATTAAGGGAATTAATTGTTTATTTTTGTGTGCGTGTTTTTTTTTTTTTTGTTTGTTTGTTTTTTTTATTATTATTTTTTTTCTTATTTTTTTTTTTTTTTTTTATCATTATTTTTTTTTTTTTAATTATTTTTTTTTTTTGGGGGGGGGGGGGTTGTTGTTTTTTGTGTTTTTTTTCGGATCTTGTTATCCATTTGACTCATTGCAATATTTGACTTTTGCTTGTAGCATTTTAGTTTTCAGAATGACCTATTAATCTTTTTCCTTGATCTAGTTTTGTCCCTTAACTGCCTCGCTGTTCTGTATATCCATTGCATAACTGTGGAAAGCAGAAAATTATCAATACTCGTACACGTATATTTAACAGTTGGGTGGCTGTGTTGATTGGTCTCGGCAGCCTCGGAACCTTTATCGGTATGATTGTGTGCTGTGTTTGTTGTATCAAAGGATGCACCGCAAACAGCAGAAAAACTGGAGCTGTCGTCCACAACCCAAACCAAGCTACACAAGGTTTGTAATAACCAACCAATAACTCCTGATAAGATGTTGATTTCTGGTAAGAGTCTAACCATTTTCGATCTTGAACAATGTTGACTTTTCGAATTTGCAAAGGATATAACTGGAACGTAGAATAAAGTGATTACCTTGCTTGCTACCCTTATTTGGTTGAAATTATAGTTAAAGTAACAGTACTTCTTCAGAGCAGGTGCCTCGTAAGTCAAGACGAATCTGAATACGCATTTTAAATGACACATATATTTGAATAGCACAATCAGTAACACTAGATTGAATTCGCCTCAAAGCCACTGTCACATAACTGTCCGAGGCGTTGGCCATTGGTTACCGATGATGTTTAATCGATTGGCAATAAAATCGGAGTCTTCTTTTCGGTGCGTCGTCGATTGATCGTCGTATCGCCCGACAAAATATTAGCCCCTCATTAAATTCATCCGACCCTACAGTTACTAGAAGTCGTTAATACACCGGGAACTAATCGCCGGAGGTCGGCCCGGCCGATTTAATACACTCTGAAAACTTTTTTTCTTTTAAAACTGTATAAACACCGATCTTTTCCATAGAACAATCTTGTCGCAGATTAGTCTCCATACTAAGTATCCTTGACTAGTCGGCGACGAGTACTCCCGACAGTAGAATATTATCCTACGCATTCCAAAATCTACGTAATATCCATATTCTACTGCTTCTCAAATTAAAATGCAGTTTACACTAACTTTAAATTTGCACTTATCCTTTGTCAAAAGGTAGATTTCTTTGCATTTATTCAGTTAAGAGATATAGAGGATATATGAAACGAGAAATTTGATTTAATGGGGTTTAACGCAATTTTAAACAGTTATTCAGTCATATTGCGGCGTCTGGAGCACCTTACAATGAATTTCTAGTATTTCCCACACCAGTCCTACCACTACACCCTTCCTAGCCTCCAGCTGCTATCCCACTCAGGTTTACGATTATCCACCCATTGGTGAGAGATGAAACGAGAAAACATATCATACTGTATGATTACGCGAAGCGGATTCATACATAATTGTGATTAGGTTTTCGATTCATACCTCCATGAAGACGAAGAAATTTCCCCTACCTTTCTTTTAGTTTAATGACGTGAAGCGAAAATAAGCAAATATTTCACAATTTGTGATACATTTTTCATGGAACTATTTTCTGTGGAAGCATGCAAAAAAAAAAATAGCTGGCTGTTCGAACATTTGTTCGTAGAGGTATTTATAATTTGTTACAACCAGAGACCTCGTTTTGACAGACGAAACTGTAAATTAGATTGTATAAATTTCAACATAATCCGGTCCAAGAATGGGATTTCAATAATATGTTTTTCCTTCCTTTTATATACTTATTCTTTAAACAAACAAAGTTTAGTCACAGCTTACAATACTCTGTCATAGATTTTTAAATATACAAGAACAAAGTGACTTTCTTAATGATTCGTTTACTTCAACAGCAATGAAATAAAATAATCAGAAAACTAACAAAGAGTTTCGAAATTGATCTGTTTTACAATGATAAATCTCTGATAGTTTGAAAACATATAAAGCACAAATGACGAAAAAACATTTCTGAACAGTCCACGCTGGTTCTTCAGAAACTGTTGTATAGATATGTTTTGGATACAATATGTAATTAAGATAACCAAAATTAGATTTACAATTTAATGATTGGTGGAAGTTTGTCGTTTAACTTACATCGAGTTTCTTTGTTCGGGTTGGTACTGGAAAATCAAGCCTGCAAATCGGCGCCATGCCATGGGTCATTCCCCATTTGTCCGATCGTACAAGTGCTGATTCATTTTCTACCAAAGATCAGGTCGTAAACTGGACGACGGTTTAATAAGATTTTTGGACAAATATTCCCCACCAATCGCCGATATCGTTTCGATATTTTTTCCTATCGGTTGAAAAATTGAATCGCCAAAACCCGCTCGGTCAATTTTTACCATATTTATTACTGCTATGTATGATTGTATTATCCGTAATCACGGAAACCTGCCAAAATGATACATGTTGGTGAAGTCTAAAATCTGTATTAGTGGAATAAAATAAAATGGTAATGAAGAAACTGCTTGTTATATATCGAGGTTTAATCGCGAGACTGTTTTTTTTTTCTATAAGTTGTAAACACACTTAGTACAGTATCGCATATTAACCCTCGAAATAGTTTTTTTCGTTTTTCATAGATTTTGCTGGATAACGATTATTCATTTTGAGCGTTGCTTCTTCTGCCTATGTGTGCATAAGAAATTTCTGATTCATTCTTATTTCTACCAGGCGTCTTTATGGTAAGCAATACAGCTGGACAACAACCACAAGTTTATCATCCAGGTCAAGTTCAACGAGGTCAATCGTTTTATCCGTCAGGATTTGTTGGTACTTCGGATGCAGCAGGACAGAATGTGCCTACGCAACCATATCCGTCAGGATTTGTTGTTACTTCGGACGCAGCAGGACAGAATGTGCCTACGCAACCATATCCGCCAGCTGGAGCTGTCCAAAAAGAAACTGTTTAATGAGGATTTTGTTTTTGCAGCGAAACTTAAACTCACCCAATGAAAACTGTTATCGTACAAACGTTTTGAATCGTATAGCTCTTGTTTTGATCTGACGTTACCCTTATTTTTTTCAAATACGGTTTTGGCACTGAGAATGGTATTCGACGCCCGACTATCCACCCGACCATTCTTACGCCAGGCATTTTTTTACAGCTTATCTAAGACAGCTATTGAATTGAAATCTATGAGTGGGTAGATTACACAGATAAGTACATGGAAAACACCGACCTTGGCTCGCTTAACATGTTCCCACTCTATCCCTCCTTTAACGCTCCTAAAGAAGAAAGTTGTGGGAACCATTTTGGACATAGAAGAAATTGCTTTATTCAAGCAATTTCTTCAGTGTCAACAATGTTTCTACCCCAAAAGACAAAGATTTTTAGTATTCCATCAACCTAAAACTGATTGGACCAGTCTAAAATTTTTCTATTGTTGGAGCGGCTGAATGGTTTTGGTAACTTTTCTGATTTGATGCTTTTACTTACAATTTGGTCGGTATTGTCTTATGAGGATTTTTTTTAAATAGAAAATAATCAAATATTTCACTTTGATATCGATTAATCTTTCATTAGGTGGACAATAAAAGCTATATTTTCACGAGTGGTGATCCCTATTTATATTTAAATTTTCTCATTTACTCAATGAATAACTAAGATCTTACAAGGAAATTCAAACGACATTTTTTTTATGCAAAGAGGGGGGCGAAATCTTGGGGATGTGGATGGGGGTAAGACAAAGTCTTTCTTTAATGCTTTCAGGTGGATTATCGAGAAATAACGGTAGTTTATCATTTGATAAACTCACCGTCTATCCAGTGAATTTATCAAAAACTTATGCCCCGCTTTCGTTCATTTCACCCTATCTGACGTTATCTAAGCAGAGCCAAATAAGTGACGTCATCATAAGCGTTGCATAGCAGTCACGTGCAAAATGACGCGCTTTAAGAAAATATGTCATAAAATTTTCGCAGTTTGTCTAATTTTTGCATTAAAGAAATAGAACATTCGTTTGTTTTTCGAGTAAGATCGATTAATATTTCATTTCGTGAACAACAAAAGCTACATTTTCACTCGTGGCTTCGCCACTCATGAAAATATAGCTTTTGTTGTTCACTCAATGATATATAAATTGATCTTACACTGAAAGAAACGATTATCCCCTATATAAATAAGCGACTTTTCGCTTAAAAGCATTGATTTCAAGGCTAAGCTAAATCTACCCCCCCCCCAAAAAAAAAACAATGGGTTAATCTTTTTAATGATTGACTTAACACGGCTGACAATCAAGAAATAAATCGACTAATCAAATTATTTATTAAGCCTGGAATTGAGATTTAAACTCCGACATTGGCCACCAGTTGTGTGAAACATTTGTTTGTTGTTTGGCGACTTGGCTGTAGTTACGACGTTAAGGTCGCCAACCAACGATTGTAGTTTTTTGTTACCTGCTTCTGTCTACAGTTTTTGCAAAATAGAAATAAAGCTGTTAAAAATCGAAGCGGAACTTTCTGTTTGAGTCAATGGGCGTGACCAAAGGAGTAAATGGGTTGGACCAGCGATTGGTTAACTATAAAATTATGTCGGTGAAATTATCAATTCACCGAAAAGTATCAAAGAAGATAAATATATCTTTTTGATCATGTCAGTTTTTTAAGCACCCCCCGGCACGATATGTTAACATAACATAACATAACATAACATATCTTTTATTACACCCAAGTATACAATTTATACAATATGGGCAAATGACAAAAATATATTTCTATTAAACAAATAATGTAATTCCGGAAGTTTGAGAGAGAGGGGGAGAGAGAGAGAAAGAGAGAGAGAGAGAGAGGGGGGGAGATGGGAAGAGGAAAGAGGGATAGATTTCCCGCGCTTTCAGTAGTCACGTGGCAGCTAAATTTAGGACAGCGTGCATGGACGGTGGATTGTAAAGCGTGGGTAAGTTTCAGTCTAACGGTAGAAGTGTGGGAAAGAACAAATCACTATAAATTCATTGATGATTGTTATCGATCAGGAATGATGTTATTTGTGATTTTTCTGTTATAAATCAAATTAAAAAAAAAAAGTGATAGGGGTGCAGAGATTTTGATCCATTATGTTTAAGACGAACTAAGACGAACTAATTAGATCGGCCACTGTCCGTCATTTGTCCCAAAACAAATAGGCCTAAAGAAAATTCTTCACTTCCTTCTCTAAGATTTCAATAAACTTTACAGAAATGATCCTTGGAGAACTACGGTTAACATGGCGACAGAAAATATATTTTTGAATCGTCTCCGAAACTAAAAGGCAAAACGTCTCGGATCTTCAAAAAACTTTAAACAATTATTCTACAGTATCCAGATTTTACATAGAAATAAAGAAGTATTTTTAAACATGTTCTTGTCAAAAAACAAAGGTTTAATTCTTCCACCAATATGCAAAACATTGGTCAAAGGTCAGCTAAGCCTGGGATTATACAAAGAAATAAAGAAGAAAATATCTAAAATCTCCTTCCTCCTGTCTTATAGGTATGGGCTTATCGTTCCAAATCATTCTTGGTGGTTCGCCGAATGCTCACTGAATTGACCAATCGCGTTGTCAGTCAAGAAATCAAACGACCAATCAAATTATTCATTCAGCCAGGAATTAACTAGAATTGAACTCCGACATTCGCCGCCATTTTTGTAAAACTTTTTGTTATTTTGTAGTTACGTCCTTTAAGTCGCAAACCAACCATTCTACTTATTTGTAAAATGCTACTGGCTACAAAGTTTGCAAAATAACGCCGTAAAGAGCTTCCTGTTGGAGTCAATTGGCGGGGCCATAGGAGTCAGTGGGCGGAGCCAGTGATTGGTTTATCACGATTAGGATCTTTATATGCCTTGTTTTGATGGTTCCATAATTTATCATAGATAAAAAGAGAAACCTTGAAAATAATTTATCCCCAAGCCAAAAAGTCTACAACTTGCATAATCACCTTATAGGTACTCCACATAAATACATAAAAAGTGATCACGATAAGCTCTACGATGTGGGTTCCATGAGTATACATGAGGATTACGAAGATTACCTCCAAAAACATCTGTTTCTAAACCCTTAATCTGACTAAATATTTCAAAATATGTATGAAAGACGTATGGTTCTATTTCAAAATTCTGCGAACGTAAAGCCTAGAGCTACCATGTCTCGGTGAGTGTTATGCTAATGGTCCTCTAGTCTGTTCCTAGGCTGTTCCTAGTCTGTTCCGAGACGCTAATTATTCTAAAATCGCTATGTTCTCAATTCTTAGAACTCAACATTATTAATATTATCATTTTTTAAAATCTCAACGAAATCTACCAACTGACATGGTCAGATTTGGATGAGGTTCCCGAATCAAGACCATTTTAGCTAGCAAAGCGTTACCTTTGATTACTCAAGTTAATAGAGACAATTTTGAGGTCGTCTCAAAGTTCAACGAGTGTAAACTGCCACTGGAGGCTTAAACACTAAATCTGTTAAATACCTACGCCATAATAATCTTATGAATTTCAGCAATATTGAAAACTCTTCATGCATGTTTAACCTCCTAGGTATTTTTAGCTCACTTGAGCGCATCGTGTTCAAAAAGACTCTGATCAGAGACATTGTAGACGACAATTTCAAATTGTGGAAGATTCTAAAATATATATCTCTTTAGGTAAAAAACAATGTGGTAATTGTGACAAGCAATTTCTTCATTTTCCACATTTTTCCACACCTATTTTCTGGAGGGGCATTAAAAGGAGTGGTTGTGTTGTGTAGGAATGGGTGAACTCTTTGGTTACTTTAGCCTCGTTTCTTTATCATGATAACGTTTGACAAAGAAGATTACTGAACAAAGCAATGCTTTGCTAGCTTACAGTACTTGTCGAGTGGGTTCTATGTGTAAATAATTTAATTGTTAGTTTCGTCTATCAAAAACGAGCGTTCTAATTGGTCGAAAAAATTAATTCATACCTCCATGAACACAATTTTGAGCACGCAGCCATTTTGTATGCTTCCGCATAAAATAGTTCCATACAAAAAGGTATCAAAATTTGTACAGCTTTTGGTTTTTTCGCTTGATGCTATTAAATTATAAGAAATGAAGAGAATGTTTTTTGTTTTCATGGAGGTATGAACCGAAAAACCTAATGACACAATGTATGAATCCGCTTCGCGTATTCATACAGTGTGATTAGGTTTTTCGGTTCATACCTCCATGAAAACAAAAAAAATTCTCTTCATCCCTTAAATGTGTAACACATATGTGTAACACCTATGCTGCGAAAGAAAAAGAGACTACCAATTGACCAATCGCTTGTTCCCGCTCCCTTACTCCTTTGGCAACGTGTGCGTGTGACAAGAAATTCCTTCTTTTTCCACAATATATTCTCAAGTATAAAACACAGCTACGTAAAATCCCGGGTTTGTACAGGAAGGAGTTAAGACACAAACTCTGTCAATATTCACACATATTCATATTCACCAACAGCAAAGGTTTGTTCAGTAAAGACAGACAGACAGAAAATTTCATTCCTATATTTACACCATAATGAACACAATACGCATGCGCACATGGCACGTCAAAATGTATCTGTTACTCTATAAAGTATTTCTAAAGAAGGCTTAAGTAAGGTATTCTTTCTGAAAGTATTCTTCATAATATCGATAAGAACAGACATTTGAATTTCATGGATCATTATGGAAAAAGGAAGATAGGGATTTTTTTTACCATCCATGTCTTCTTCAGATACACAATTTCAGTTATATTAGTGTCAGTGGTCGAGAGGTATTTAAGAGATAAAAAGAATATTTTTTGTTTTCATGCATGAGGCATTAACCGAAAAACCTAATCACATTGTATGAATACCTCCATGAAAACAAAAAATATTCTCTTCATTTCTTATAATTTAATAGCATCGAGTGAAAAAACTAAAAGCTTTACAAATTTTGATACTTTTTTGTGTGGGACTATATTTTGCGGAAGCATACAAAATCGCTGCGTGCTCAAAATTGCGTTCATGGAGTTATGAATATTTTTTCTTGACCAATCAGAACGCTCCTTAATGATATACGAAACTAACGATTAAATTATATATAAATAGTGTCGTAATCAGTCTTATTTAGCGTGAATCAAAATGCCACTGAACAGGTTCATTCTATAAATATCTTCTTTATGTAAAGCAAGCTTGTGATTCAAGATGCTCTTAATCCATACTTCAGAATGATTTTCCATTTCCGTCAAATATACAAACGCCCCGCATGCATTTTTGCGGTTTTCAATCACGGCATGTTGCAATTGCTCATTATCCTTCATGAAAGCAAACTGAAAAGTGTAGTACCCATATGTACAAAACTGTACAGTAAACAGGTACTCTCCGTCAATAGGTGCTGTAAAGACTCCGTCGTTTTTGTTGTAACCGTTTCCTTGATTCTGCAGGACTGTCTGTAATACAATCCTTTGTTTATTAGCCGGTTTAAGATCAAGGACATTCCTTGCTCGAAACAGAATAGTAGGTATTTTTAGTGAGTCTGAAATAAATCAAAATGTACTTGTGATACACCATGCCCGCGTAACAGTATTTTGGGGGGAAATGTGGCCTTGACAACATTGACCGTGATGGACAACCAACTGATGCCTCTCACCCCAAAATGGGTCATGTATCTTGAAAGTCGTTTGAATAATATCAAAACATTAGGATGAACCTTAAATTACAAACAACTGAAGTCTATTAATGCATGGAACCAATCTCTAAATGTGAGCGATGTATCTAAAACGCTGTCGAATAAGAGCAAAATGTTGCGTGTTTGAGTTCATTGGCCTTGTTAAGTTCCCTTGACTTTGATAGATGAACTTTACCTAAAAAGAACTAATGCCTATCAATGCAAGGAACCTTTGTCCAAAACATGAGCCATGCATCTTGGATGGTGTTTGAAAAATGGCCAAAAGGTAAAATTTAAGCGAAACAAATTCGTGACCTTGATAAATGACTTTAAACAGTGTTTTGGTGACCCTGATCGTACAACAAACAGTTTGATGCGTTTCAATGAAAGGAACCTATGTTACATATATGACCTGTATATCTCGAACAGTGTTTGAATAACAACGAAATGTTAAGTTTTTGCGTTAAAGTAACTATTCGGAGACAGCGAGACGAAAAGACAGACAGACGGACATCGGTGAAACAATATACCACCGATCTTATCGATGCGGGAGAGCAAAAATTAGTCCAAATTAAACATGTTGAATATTCTAAAATGTCTGTTCGGTAAAGTTGAACATGATTTTTGTATCTGTCAATTTAAGATATGGGTCCATTTGAATAAGCGAAGCTTTTTAGCAAGCAAAGTGTCAGCTTTGATAGCTTAAGGTAATAGACAAAACATATGAGTCTTCTAAGAGTTCAAAGCAGTGCAAACTGGAGGCTTAACCACTAAATCCACTGAATGTCTACGACATAAAAGTAGTTCTTGTGTATACTTGAGCATATTGTGTTAAAAATGACTGGCCACATTAATTAACTTGATTCAAATTGTAGAGAACACTTTCAAAAGCATGCTTTATAACCCATTCAATCCCGCTTTCTAAGAATCCCCATAAAGGCTTTGGAAAACATTGTGGACAATGAAGAAATTTCTTTTAACAAGCAATTTCTGTAGTGTCCACAATGTTTTCTACCCTACAAATTGCAAAGAAGATTACATAACGAAACAAAGTTTTGCTAGCTTACAGTACTTTCTATTCTTTGATTTCAATAAAGTCATTTGGTCTTTAGTTTTCTAAATCTATACATTGTATACTTTAGGTTGTATGAAATTCTGCATTATTCTCCCAAATATTGGCATACGGAGAATAATTTAGGGTTGCTTTGAATCCTATCGATTTCGTTACTTCTGTTTAAAACTTATAAAACCCGCACCCAGAATTTGAAAATATTTGGAATCCTACCTTATCAATCGGTCGCTTCAAGTCTTTACTACATTTCATGATATTCCTCTTTCTTCTAATGTAAAGTCAGCTTTTGGGGTAGCCAACCATCTACCATCAACGTAATGAAAGTACTTTTAACTAGCAAAGCATTGTTTTGATCATTATATTTCTATGCTATGAACTGAAATTAAAGCAACAAAGGAGTTCATCCATTCCCACACTATTCCTTCTTTTTACGCCCCAAGAAAAAAGTTGTTACAAGCAAGTTCCCCATTTTTCACATTATTTTCTACCTAGATAAATATTTTAGAATTGAAATTGTCATCTGCAACTTCTTTGAAGACTGATCACAGTCATTTTGAACATGATGTACTGCAGTGAGCTACAAATGCCTAGGAGATGAACTTGCATGCAGAGTTTGCAATATTCCAGAAATACATAAGAACTACTTTTTATGGTCGACATTTTGGTTAAGCCTCCAGTGGCAGTTTGCACTCATTGAACTTTGAGTCGACCTCAAAATTGTGTCTGTTAACTTAAGATATCAAAGCTGACGCTTTGCTGGCTATATAACTAACCATTTTTGGACTCCTCTTCTTCTTGTGTCAACTCAATAGCTCTGGTTTTACGCAGACAAATAAAACCCAACATTACACTGGTTGTAATTTGAGTTATCAAAAGAAACATAAGAGCAGAAGCAAAGTAAATGTTCTTTTTCTAATTGTGAAACGAGCTTCTATGTCTTTTGTAGGCTCCTGAATATTCAGTGCATCATATACTACAGATTGGTGCGATTCCAAGTTGCTATAATTATTTTCTTGGTAGTGGGCTCCATCTTCAGATCGCGAAATATCAACTGCCATATCCTGTAGTGGTTTAGAAATAGGTAGAAGGAAAACGTATTCTACTCAGCGTACCTTATCAGAGTTAACTCTTAAACCGCGTTTGTCAGTAAATGTCTATCAAGCGTTTAACTATTATCTTTTGTTTGTCTATAATACATCGTCAATTTTCAATGTTTTATTTTCAAAGGATCTTGATAAAACCATCTATATATATCGATAAAACGATCTATATATATCCTATGATCACACAACAACTGTATGAAAATCTAATTTATAATAATTTCCGCATTGATAATGAGAATTGCATAAGAACTTATTGAACACAATGCACTGTTGCCCCACATATGAAAAGTTTAATAATTCGCTCTATCTTCTATAATCAAACAAGAGGAAATTATTGTACACTTAACGCGAATATGAAGACGTTTGACAAAGAGAACTATTTATTATATACCTTGCTGGGAAATCTTAGACAGGATAGTTCGCTTCGATTTTTAACGGCGTTCTTGTGAAAAATTTATGGCCAGTAGCATGTTACAAATAAGTAGAATGGTTGGTTGGCGACCCAAACGTCGTAATTACAACTCGAATAAGCTGTAGTTACGACGTTTAAGTTGTCAAACCAATAAAAATGTTCACCAAAATGGCAGCCAATATCGGAGTTCAAACTGAACTTCTAGTCTAAATGAATGATTTCATTGGTCGACTAATTATTTGATTGACGATTTTGATTGGTCATTTGGTACTTAGAAGTTTGTTTTATGATCGCGCGTTTCTACCCGGCTTGAAGACATTATACAGAGTCGCATCTGTATCCTGGGAAAACATAACTTATCTCGAGGTCAATCAGGAAGAAATGTATGGCAATTGTCTAATCTCTTGTCACGGGACAACTAAAATTAGATTTACTTGTATTATGGTTAATTTACCATATATTCCCCAAGTTACAATGTAGGTTTCGATTAAACAAAATGAAAAAGTGTTTCAGTTCTTTGATTTAACCCATTCCCACACAACACAATTTTAGACTGGTCCAAATTGAAGAAACTACTGACAACAATTACAAGTTGAAGGAACTTTGAATTTTGTCATCTTTTTGGGTAGCAAATATTGTGGATAATGAAGAAATTGCTTGTGACAAGCAATTTCTTCATTTTCCTCAATGTTTTCTTAAGCTTTTTTCTTGAGGAGGGCTCGTGTGGGAATGAGTTAAGCAATAAAAATGGTGCAATAAAAAGGGTCACTTTGTGATATAACAGTGATTATGTTACACTACTGTAACAATTGTGCAGCCTATAGCAAAGAGGTTTTGTCGCTGCAAAAATAACGTCACAACGTGTTGTAATGACATCATTTTACAAACAACGTTCTACATTTCCGGAATATCAAATTTCACTAACTTTCGGTTAGCAAAAATTATTTTATTATTATAAATAAATTAATAAATTCGTGTTTATAAAATCCCGAATTCATTAACCTCATCATATAATACAGATAAAAACTCGGCAGTGCCTCTTTTTAATCTTTTAAGAGATACTTTGTTTAACCCATTCCAACACAGCAAAATTTTAGACTAGTCCAAATTGAAAGAAGCTGCAGACGACAATTTCAAGTTGATGGAATTTTAAATTTTTTTGACTTTTGGGATAGAAAACAATGTGAAAAATGAAGAAATTGCTTGATACAAGCAATTTCTTCATTTTTCACAATTTTTTCTAAACCATTATTCTTGAGGGGCGTAAAAAGGAGGGCTTGTGTGGGAATGGGTTAATAATTCTTGACCACTCATTCTATATCCCCTATTCATTGTGCCGACGAACTAAGTCTTTTGAACACGTATTTGTTAAATGACGTCACGTTGCACATTGTATTATGATCAGTTTGGGGGAAAAGTCATGAAATACCACGTTCTCGGTCATTCGGTTACATTTTCTCGGTTCATCTGTACTAAATTCCCCCTTACATTCCTAAAATAGAAAATGACAAATATTTACAAAGTGTATATCTTTATTATGTAAAATTTATTTATAAGTACGCACTAAGTACGAAGCACAATTTATCTTTGTTGGCTGTCATTAATATTCATACCGTAAACCTAGAAATACCCGTTTCCTAAAAAATGAATAGTCGACACTTTATCAAATCAAAGTACTGAAAGGACTGTTAGATAGCAAAGCTAGTGATCTTCTTTGTCAAAGGTTATCACGATACATGAACAAGGTTAAAGTAATTCAGGAGTTTACCAATTATAACATGTCAAAATCTTAGACTGTTTAAATTGAACGTAGTTGTATACGATAATTTCAAGTTGGTGGGATTTATAAGATCTTGCACTTATGGGGTAGAAAATATTGTGGACAATGAAGAAATTGCTTGCTCCAAGCAATTTCTTCATTGTCCACAATGTTTTCCAAAGTTTTTTTCTTGAGATGCTTAAAAGCGGGATTGAATGGAAATGGGATATATAGCATGCTTTTGAAATATTTCCCTACAATTGAATAGAGACTGCAATGTTCCGGAAATACATAAGAACTACTTTTAATCGTGTAGGCATTAAATGGATTTAGTGGTTAAGCCTCCAGTGGCAGTTTGCACTTGTTGAACTCTTAGTAGACCTCAAAATTTTGTCTGTTAACTTAAGCTATCAAAGCTGACGCTTTGCTAGCTAAAATTTTTTACCTATGGAAGAGGCGCGGCGACGAATGAATTTCGATTTTGTTTGCCTTCCTTCTAGAAGAAACGGATGTATATGATATGTATTATTCTTATTATCTATGTTTATTGGATCGCTCAAACCAGAGATACCAAATGGAACTTTATATTAAAGTTTAAGCTACACTACTTCATCGGGAAAAATTACTTCTCTTCCCTGCCAGGAATAGTATTTGGTCAATCAGCAGCGAACATGACAAAACACAGCATCAAGTGTATCAATAAATCTTTAAGGTGAAAGCCCGATTTGATTTAATTTGGCAATGGATTGTGCTAACAATGTAATGCCAGTTACAATCTTTGACCACGAATTAAAAGAAATCAGATACCCCCTCCCCTATCCCAACTCCCCCACTTTGAAGTTGTGGAATCAGTGAGACGTTGAATTTCTTCAGATAATGTTGAAAAGTTTCGAAGCCTTTTGGATTGCTAGTGGAATAAAATGCCATAGTAATTTCGTCAAAGCAACGCCAAAAAAGGCAATATTAAGCGAATCCGAGACATCCGGGAAATCACGACGAATTCAATTTTTTTCATTTGGGGGAATACCCTCAGTTCTACTGTAAAAAGAGAAGTTATCAGATAGACGACGTAGAAATTTTGGCCATCTAGTATCCTGGCTAAGGGCACTTTCTCTTTGTCCTTTAAACCATTTTCATATAAATACATATATATATCCCAGCGATATATACATTTATATATATCCTTTTCTGGCAGCAAGGTCGTAAAGGAATGCGAGACAAACTACCAGCAGAAGCAATTTGACCTTAGATTAGACGCAAGATTCGTAGTAGCCTTCTTATGCAACCTCACGTGGGATCAAGCACAAGTTTTTTAAATAAGATTAAATGTCCACTTCTCAAATCTCTTATCATTTATTCCACACAGAGTGCGTTGAGTAAAATTGTACGTAGTCAATTTTTCGGATGACATTTCAGTTCACAAATAGCGAAATAAACGGAGGACATGATTCTAGTTTATAAGAGCTCCCATAAATGTATTTGTGTTGTAGTATTGAAGAATAACCTCGCCATTATCGGTGGCATCGCCTGTTTTTACACTAACTCTATCCCCTGGATTAAGAAAATTAACCACATTTAGAGCTCTGCAGTCAATCGAGTCTGTAGCATACATATGATTAAAACTAGTCCAATTTTCGTTCACAACAATTCCAAAGTCGATTTCTGCATTAGCATGTCTACAAAGTCTGGATGAAAACCAATAAACGCCTTGAACGGGAACTGTAAACTCTCCGGTCGTCTTGTTGTAAGAGTTGTTCGTATTTATGAATGTGTTTTGAAAAACAAGCTTTTTGTATATCCCCGGAGCCACGTCGATTATTCTAAATGCAAAGAAAGCAACATTGGGTGGTTTTGGCACTGAAAAACAACATATTCAAACTATAGTAACGACGTTAAGGTCACCAACCAAGCATTTTACGTTTTTGTAATCCCCATCGTTCTGTAACATTTTACCCCAGGCCTTTTAGGACTTTGTGTAAACCCTAATATTTAACATTTAGAAGTGGATCAAATATTTACATTAGATAAACTATAAATCATTTCTTAACAGGGAAATATGAAAATTTCTAAAATATCTAAACGGGTTACTGTACTAGACGTTTTCAAAAACTTGTCAAAACTCACTTTGGTGTGGGTTTTTGTTTTTTTTTTGTGTCGCACAAATTCATCGTTAAATGTCTATTCCTTGAATTCTCTTATCAAATATGTAAAAATGTGTCTTTTATCCCGTCATTAAAGTTTTGACGTCACAAATGACCCCATCTTCGAGCAATCTCTCTTGTAACAGATTGCCCCGTGTATTATTTATCCCCGGTCTCCCCCATCCCCTGAATGACGAATTTTATACCATTGAGTATTTTGCCAGGATGTGTTGCTAAGTGGACGTGCAGATCTCAATTGGTAAGTTTATAAGAGGGGTGTTCCTGCCCTAGGCTACGAACTTTTCGACTTTTAGAGATACGCGGTTTTCTGCAGTAAGGACCTGGTCTTATGCTAAAATTCGGGTACGTTTGCCGCCCCCCCCTCCAATGATGTAAAAGAAAACCTATCAAGTTCGAAGAGGTAGTCAATATTTTTCCGTGACAAAAATCGGTATGACAATGTTTTGTCTCAATGGATATTCACTTTTGAACTGAAGAAGTCCACAGTTTCTTTCTCTGCGTGCTAACATTGTTTGCTTTTCCAAATCCTATCATTCCAAGACAGAAATAAAACATATAAAACTTACCTTTAAAAGAGCTTATTCTATGCCTTAGGTCGTCTATTTCACCTCTTATCTCTTTGACTGGAAAGTAAAAAAGATTTACTATATACCTATAAAAGATATGGATTAAAATCTGGTTATCTAATACAACTCGACAGAAAACAAAATCCGTTTTCGGCGTGTACCAAAAACTGTAGTTTTACACGGACTACTTTTTTGTGTATTGACCTTTCGGTTTTGTTTTGTTTTTTTCTGAAAGTTGGTTATTTCTTAATGATTTAAGAGAATGTTCTTAATGTCATATTCTAAAAGGTATGCAATAAAAGGAATATTACAACAGTGTCTTTTTCTATTTGATGTTATCGTGTTCTCGGATCGAGTGTAGGTACACACGATTCTCTAACACGATAAATTTGAAATCACAATGACGTAAAATGCCGAATTTGTACTGGAAAGGGTTCAATTGAGTTATTTTTCAAAGTTTATGGTAAAAGTATGTAACAAAATACATTGCGGAAAATAGAGATAAATTAATAACAAACATTTTTTCCGTGATATTCTTTATCCATTAAGACTAAATTTCATATACTTTAAATTGCAATCTGCAACATCTGTCAGCTTCAAAAGTTTAATTTTAAATTTTCTTGTCTAATGATTTGATAAATAAGCTCCCTCGCATTTCTGTATCAAATATTTCTTTTAATCTAATTGATATGTGCATGTAAATATGAACAATAAGTCCTATATCCAATTTAAATCTATAAGGTATAAGGGACTCACTCCATTCGTCTGTCTTTTTCACCAAATAGTAACCTGTTCCTCTTTGATCATTACTTAAAAAAGTTGTATTTGTCATATATTCAATTATATATGCAAGTCAATATAAACAACGGGTCTTAATTTCACATTATGATGTAAGATAAAAGGAAGATTTTCCTTACACTTGACTAATCTACAAATAGTATCTGTTGTCTCCTTTACACCATTAACCCCTTCCCACATGACAGAATTTTAGACCAGTCTTAATTCAAACAAGTTGCAGACGACAATTTTTAAGTTTATTGAACTCTTTAAAAAGTTTGTCCTTCGGGCCAGAAAACATTGTGGATAATGAAGAAATTGCTTGTAACAAGCAATTTTTTCACTTTCCACAATATTTCACAAGCTTTCAAAATGAGGGGTGTTTAAAAGCGTCACTGTGTGGGAATGGGTTAATTGAATACAATATAACAACGGCATATTTATGCTTTGTATATAGAAAAACGCCCCACCGCTAAAAGCTGTATTTTTTTTTCAAATCCAACCAATGGACTTTGGTAGAGCTTAATCAAAGGATCATTTCTGCAAAAGCAAACTGAAATGAACAGTTTGAAAAGAAAATGATTTTTTTAAAGGATTTCTACTTTTTTTACCACGACAACCACTGGAGTCCTTCGTGGAACATTTTTGTCCGACGAAAGTTTGGTTGAGATCTGACCAGTAGTGGAGAAGCATTTTTGAAGAAAAAGTTTACGCATCTACGGACGGACGGATACACGCACTTACTACGAACACAACTCCGTGACAATAGCTCGCTGGTCTTGGGCCAATGTAGCCAATTAAAGGTATAACTTCAAATTTAGAGGTATACGTGTGTACTTAGAAATCAAAGTACTGAAAGTACTGTAGGCTAGCAAAGCATGGTTGAATTTAGAGAACCTTTCCCTTGTTGGGTAGAAAACATTGTGGACAATGAAGAAATTGCTTGTTACAAGCAATTTCTTCATTGTCAACAATGTTTCCCAAAGCTTTTTTCTTGAGATGCTTAAAGGCGGAATTGAGTGGGAATGGGTTAAATAGCATGTCTCTAAAGAGAGCTCTACAATTTAAATAGAGTTTTCAATATATGAATATGTAAGAACTATTTTTTATGGCGTAGACATTCAATGGATTTAGTGGTTAAGCCTCCAGTGACAGTTTGCACTCGTTGAACTTTGAGAAGACCTCAAAATTTTGTCTGTTAACTTAAGCTATCAAAGCTGACGCTTTGCTAGCTAATAAATAGAAAGTTTGTGTTTCAATGTGAAATTATTTGAATAATCAACTGATGAGCGTGGCATTATCTACCTAGACTTTCAGCTTCTTCATTTGTATCTTAATTATTATTATTACTATTTGACTATTTGAAACAATCAGTAGGTGCACGTCTATTGGGTCAGTTTAAACGTTTAACGATCAAAATCGAAGAAAAAGGAGGTTCCTTTTCATCTACGTTTTATTCATTACGACTAAAATACACTTGAGCTCTAGCTGAAGAGTCGTGTACTATACAATGGTCCTTACTCATGGATCGCATAATCTGCACGATCATTGAGTGTAAACAACACTTAGTCATTCGCGGCTGTCAATAAAGCAATCAACCAACCAATCAAATCTTCATTCAGCACGAAATTGAGCCTTGAAATCCGATATTGGCCGCCATTTTTGTGTAACATTTTTGTAGGTTTGGCGACGTTTAGGTCACCGGCCAACCATTTTAAATTTTCGATATGCTACTGGCCTTATTTATTTATTTTTTCAAAATAACGCCGGGCCAATTGAGTGGCGGGGCCAGCGATAGGTCAATTGCAAATACTATAGGGATGAGTGTATTTTTCACTCCGTTTATTGGAGTATAAAGTGCAATTACCTTAGCACATGGCAAATAACGCCCGTAGGGCGTTATGTTTAAGCCATGTGCTAAGGTAATTGCACTTTTTACTCCAATAAACGCAGTGAAAAATACACTCGGCCCATATAATTGCAATACGTCTATTTTCAAAACGGAAACGGATAGAGAGATGAAAATAAAAACAAATAAACGAACTGTGGGCGGAGTTACTTGTATTTGACAGGCGTATGGATACATTGACACAGTTTATCGCTCGAGTCGTTGTAACGGCGGACATTTTGTTTCGTCGCTTGGGTTTTTTGAAATGGAAATTCGAACATTCGTTGGATTTATTTGGAATTATTATGAGGAAATACTAACTTTAAACTCTGTAAATTATGATATCTGGGTCGATAACAGTTAGAATTATGAATAGATGCTTTGTAATAGACAAGAAATATAAACCTACCACATGGACACGATGCATGCTGATGTGACGAAGCCGATTCGACATCTCGGATTTACGGCTAATAAATGTGAGTTTTTCGAAATCTTCATGTTTAAAACGAACATTATAATTGTTATAAGGACACTATTTGTTTATCTATTTATTGAAAATCCATGGAAGTATAAAGGAATTCGAGGAAATCGAAATTCAAAAGGTGATGACTATAAATAGTAACAAAACAAGTTTGGTATTTCTTGGAAGTGAATTCCCAAATATCGGAAATCCCTGACCTTGTTTGTTTCTATTTTTGTCGAAAATAGTTCTGCCTTTTATCTAGGTATAAAATGCCATTGATTTGATCACGTGATACGATTTGGGCCAATGAAAATACTCTATTTTGAAGTATTGCAATTATAGGTTAATGCAGTTTTTGTAGTTGTTGCTGTTGATTCTACAGATGCTGCTGGTGGTGGTGATGTTGTTTTTGAATATGGATGCTATCTCGAATTCAGCCTCTGTCTGGTGTTTGAGATTGAAATGTTTTTATTAGTTACAACGTCTGTGATCAGAGCAATCTTTTTCTTTGAATATGCTCACTCATGCGTGAAAACAGTTTTGAATTTCATTCGGAAAGGAATGTGCATGTCCAGCCAGCGAACAATCAGAGTTCCCTATATATATGTCTAGATTGCCTTACAAGTTAACGATCACCATGTTTGAAAAGACATGGCTTAATACAAATATCATAATCATGTGCTTTTCAGTTTAAGTAATTCATTTAAAATTCAAGGAACATTTACATACCTTCTGGTGCGGATATTTCCTGGTGAAACAATCTAAGCACGGTCGAGAGATTTGGCTGTAGTTTTGTTGATTCTTAAATATAGAATTATATTCATAACCTTTTATTTCACGAATTACATCAATAAATTACAATTGTCTTACCCCCATATCAACACAAGTCCTCCTTTTTACGCCCTTCATGAAAAAAGCTTTGGAAAATATTGTGGAAAATAAAAATTGCTTGATACAAGCATTTTCTTCATTATCCACAATGTTTTCTATCCAAAAAGACGAGGAATTTTAAAATGTCATCATCTAAAAATTGTCGTCTGTTATTTTTTTCATTTTGGACCAGTCTCAAATTTTCATGTGTGGTAATGGGTTAAATTCTAAATTTCTATTCTACATCTTAGTGGTTAAAAAATAATGTTCTTGGAATAATTCACTTGGTGAAGACCCCACGATTACCAGAAGAGAGATTCTCAGAGCAGGGTAGAATGAACCCATTAACACGAGCAAATTATAGACTGGTCCAAATTGAAAGAATATACAGGTGACAATTTTAGGTTGATAGAATACCAACATATACAATATACGCTTTTTAAAATTGAATTGTCATTGCTTTGTTATTAATCAAAGAACTGAAAGTACTGTAAGCTAGCAAAGCATAGTTTTGTTAAGTAATCTTCTTTGCTAAAGGTTATCGTGATAAATAGTCAAGGTTAAAGTAACACAGGAGTTAACCCATTACAACATGACAAAATGTTAGACTGGTCCAAATTCAAAGAAGTTGCAGACGACATTTTCCATTTTCAAGTTTGAAATTTAGAAAATCTTTACCTTGTTGGGTAGAAAATATTGTGAAAAATGAAGAAATTGCTTGTAACAAGCAATTTCTTCATTGTCCACATTTTTCCAAAGCCTTTGTCTTGAGATGCTAAAAAACGGAATTAAATGGGAATGGGTTGAATAGCTTTCTTTTGAAAGAGTACTCTACAATTTGAATAGAGTTTGCAATATTTTTAAAATACACAAGAGATACGTTTTATGGCACAGGCATTCAATTGATTTAGTGGTTAAACCTCCAGTGGAAGTTTGCACTCGTTGAACTATGAAAAGACCCCTAAAGACCCCTAAAGTTTTGTCTTTTAACTTAAGCTAACTAACCTGACGCTTTGCTAGCTAAAAACAAACGAAACACATACCTATAAAAGCGGTTTAAGTCTTTGAAAAAATAGTTACCCCGCAAAGGTTTTCTTGTTGTTTAATGTTACACTTTGCCATTTGTTTCGTGTTTGTCTTGTTTAAATTTGAAACAGACCTTCTTTGTTTTGCTTAACTTTAATTGCACAAAGAAAAAGTAGACATTTTCAACGTAATAAGATAAAGTTCGTATATATGAAACAGTTCTAGCATTTATCCCGAGTGTTATTCTGTAAAAACTTATCTGCAGTTGCATGAAACGGGTATCAATAATTACGAACCTCTATTTGAACCATGGAATCGAAGAAGAAAATGTCCAAGGAGACACCACGTGACAATTTGCGCAAAAAGCAAAATACAGACAAGAATTGCCATGGATCTTTTTCTGATGAACTTCCTCATTCCGCACCAGTTTGAACCAACTATTTTCTCGTCCACATCCATTTTGCTAATTTTTGAATTCACCTTGACATTGCGAGGATCTTCATCAAAATGTACTTCTTCATAACCATGGCTATTACATGTAATAGGTTGTAGGTAAAGATCTGATGGATATGGTAGGACAGAGTCTATTGTTTCCGACATTTCTTTTCTTCGTGAACTGTATCTGAAAGATAAACACAATAGAGTATGTGTGTGACATTCCAACCATTTAACATGTGCGCTGACTAAAGACTAGGATCGGTCTGTGCATCCGCTTAGTCTGATCAGATTCCTGCTATGTCCTATGTAGATAGGTAAGAAGTGACTTAACCCTTGTCATGCTGAACCCGGAATACGCCTGTTTTGACAGGAGGTATAGATAAAGATCAGCCTGCACATCAGTGCAGTCTGATCTTGACCTACACCTCCTGTTTTTCCCCTTTAAGAGAAAGTTGTCAAAATAATCAATTTTCAAAAGAAATATTGACCCTCATGGAGACCTTCCAGTGCCATCTGTCCTATGATTTTAGGCAATTCTGTATAGGATTTCAATGGTTGAAGTTCCTTAAGACTGCCAACAAAGTTCTACAAATACTTTTTAGCTTTCCAGGCGGTGCGCTTTACGCAACTGAGAAATATTTGGAAATATAAAGCGGAGACTCATTAGGACAGATGTTTTTGCTATTGTGTTTTCGAAGAGCATTCGAGGAGCTACCATGCCATTTAGCCTTTTTTGTCGTCCTTTCCGTTGACCTCTTCGTTGTCGTCCAAATATTATGACAGCTTTCAATTTCTTTGATAAAACTTTATATATCATGGTAAAAATATATGTTCACTAACAAAGATCATTCCAGCATTATTATGGGGAAATCATATATGCATTTTTAACGAAGTTTGCTATTTCCTTTTGTGGGGGACTGTTATTTGAATATGTAGGGTCCAATAGCCGAATCCAGGCACCGGGTGTTTAGTAATCGCACCACTACAGTGTTGTATATTTTACATTTATACGTATCACTATTAGCGAAAATGATAGCCGTAGTAGGAACGGTTGCTTCATCTTTATTAGCCTGAAAATATATAATTGTGTACAATTGACGAAATTCGGGACTCCTAGTTTCTGAGAAACGTATAGAACCGTCCATTCTTGCTTTCATGTAATAAAATCAACAGGGAATGTTCTTTTCGACATCTTGCTAGGAAACGAAATCTTTTTAACCCTTATATTCTACGTATTGGTCCTTGTCGCGCTGAATCCGGAATATTCCTGTTTTGGCAGCTGGTTTAGACAAAGATCAGCCTGCACATACGTGCAGTCTAATCTTTGTCTACACCGCCTGAATGTCCCTTTCAAGCCATAGTCGTTGACATGATAAATTTTCCTAATACATATCAATTCATAATTTGTACTCCCAGTGCATTTGGTCCTTTGATTTTATTGCAATTTTCAGTGGAGGGTTATATTCAATATGAAAATATTAAAGAAATAATAACCTGTGTCCTTATAAGCAATCTTTCTCAAACCATCAAAGCTGCTAGCCCAGTCATATCATTGGCATTCAAAGGGTTGTTATATAGGAGCGATTTCTACCCAACCCTAGCATACCGTATATGTGCTAGCGAAATGTCGTAGCTACAGCTTTATATTTATTAATACTTTTCCATTCAAATTGCAAATCATACAAAAAGGATCAGTTCGGATGTAGATTTCTCGAAGTTGTTCGGCTTAAAAATCACTTTACCTACACCAAAAATGCTACACGAGATTCAATTTTTGCACAATTACCAAGAAGGCCTTCTATAAACCTGAAAAGTAATTGTATACTATGAAGAGTAAACATAAACAGTAATGTTCTTTCAGTGGGCATAGACAGATCACGATGTCAGTCAAAGGACCAATCGACCAAAGATTCGATCGCCCGATCAAATTGTTCGTTTAGAAAGGAAGTGAACTTTCAACTCCGATATTGGCCCACATTTATGTGAAACCTTTTTTATGTTTGGCGACCTTAACATAGTACCTAGAGCTTATTCAAGCTTTAGCTACGACATTTAGGTCGCCTACCAACTGTTTTACTATTTTGTAACAAGTTATTGGCCATATTTTCTTTCACAATTACGCCGTTTAAAGGGAACTTCCAGTTGGAGATGAGTGGGCGGGGCAGACGATTCGTCAATTGACCAATTACGGCTGTCAATCAAGGCATAAACCTACCAATCAAATAATCTATTCAGCCCGGATCTGAGCTTTTGAACTCCAACATTGACCGCAATTTTTGTTAACCTTTATTGTTGGTCGGCGACTTAAACGTCGTAACTACACCTTATTCAAGTCGCCAACCTATTTGTTACATGCTACTGGCCACAAATTTTGCAAAATAACGCTGTTAAAAAACGAAGCGGAACTTCCTGTTGGAGTTAATGGTGGCGGGACCAGCGATTGGTCATTTACGGTTACGTTTGAGTGTAATTATCAAAAGTGGCATAATGCTTTAGAAAAAAAAACGAGATACAGCCGTAACAAGACTATAAAATGGATTTCATCCTGAGAGGACTGGTGAAATTGAAGAATGAAAAAAAATGAGGTCGCAGACGACTCATAAATGCATTGTATGTTGAAAAAGATTTACCCCCAATCATAAGTCGCATAAGACATACATCTGAAACATCGGAGTAAACCACATGAGACGCAAAATCCGAAAAGAATTCGGTGCGCATTATTTGTAATATGAATTTATACGGTTTTACAGAGGAGATCATATAATTCAAAAGAAACAAAAATCATATTCAACCCATTACCAGATGGCAAAGTTTTAGACAAGCCAAAATTGAAAGAAGATGCAGTAACAATTGAAAGCTTATGAAATTTCGGATTTTTTCAACTTTCTGAGTAGAAAACATGGTGAAAAATGAAGAAATTGCTTGTAACAAGCAATTTCTTCATTTTTCACCATGTTTTCCAAAGCTTCTTTTTCCTTAGGGGCATCTAAAGGCGTCACTGAGTGGGAATGGGTTAATATACGATATCTTACCTCAAACGGTGATCTGTTGAATCAAGCAGTGTTTAATAATGAGAAAGTTGACTATTAACCTATGAGTAATTCATTTTCTTCCGCTTGCGAAAGTAGTTTATGAGGTCAAATAGTAGTTTTGATAATTGTGGGCAATCTTTGACAATATGATTTCCCATGCAATATTACACATACAAGTGAGTTAACTAAACATAACAGGTCAAACGTTGATTTATCCGGTCCTAAAAGCGAAAATAGTTCGTTAAATGCTCCGAAAAAACTCGAGACTTTATGCTCAACGCTTACGGATCTTGTTCTCACAGTTCCTATAAATCCGTTTCATCAATTCATGCGCAATCAAAATTTCATTCAATGGTCTATTAGATCTACACATACGTATAACATGTATTAACTCGATTTGAACGTTATTTAATGGAAATCAGCCTCCGTTATGTTAACATTTGAAAGGCGCGAGTAAGTGTAAAAGCGGTCCATATTTAATCAGAGTTTCGCCACTTAAAAATGCTTCGCTGAAGCATATTTCAAATGATTTCTTCTATTTCTGCAGAAAACTTGTTGATTTGAATTTCAAAAGCATTTTGTATAAAACAATACATCAGGAGGGGAATTCTAAAACAAGAAATAATCATTTTTTTAGCTAAAGATATCACCGCAGTAACGGATGTGTTAAGAGACTTCGTGTACACATGTAACATACTGCTATAGACATTTCACAATATCAACAAAAAGTAGAGGCACAGTGATTCATTACATTAAATATAACGAATAACATACAAAGCATAATCGGTGTAAAGCAAACATATTGCAGTAAAATTATGAATAAAACATATCCTCAATAATCGTTGATTCGATTAAATCCGTTACCTAAATGACCAATCGCTGGCCCCGCCCGCTTACTACGTTGGTCCCGCCCATTGACTCCAACAGGAAGTCCTACTTCGATCTTAAACGGCGTTATTCTGTAAAATCTATGGAAATTAGGATGTAACAAAAGGGTTAAATAGTTGGTTGACGACCTAAACGTCGTAACTACAGCTTTTAATAGCGGTAGTAACGACGTTTAAGTCGCAAGAACCAAAACAAAAATCATACAAAAATGGCAGAAAATGACAGAGTTAAAAGCTCAATTTCGGGCTGGATCAATAATTTGATTGGTTGATTGATTCCTGGATTGACACCGCGATTGGTTAATAACTTGCACGACATCAACGATGTCATAAACCCCAGCGTTCACAAGTTTTCATAGAACTACCGATGCACTGAATGTTCTTCTAAAACCGTCTGACGCAAAGTGTTCCGCTAAAACCCAAGTGAAAAAAAATTCACCACATAAGTCTGATATCTGTATATTCAAGATCCTTCTGTAGAAGAAAAAAGATCTCACAGTCTTATCTCGCTGTATCAGGGCAGAAGAAAATAGTGTACACGTTAAATGCCCGTACTCAAACATGTTAAACAAATGCCCGTACTCAAACTTGTTAATGTCTTATTCATTTGCGGTGGCGGTATGGGACGATGCATTATGTTAGTGTTCGTTACCCGATTTGGAGCCGGCAGCTTCTCCTGGACCGCTTGCCGCAACGGTTACCTTTGTTAAAGCAGCGACACAAACAAGACAAAAAAGAAACATTAACACCCAGGACAGAACAATTTAAACTTTAACAAACTTTGAATGACAAATGACAGGTTTCACAATAAACTTTTAATACAATATATATAAATTTTTTATCTTTTTTTTATCTTTTTAAATCGAAACATTATTCCGAGATATGGTATATTCAAGTAATATAAGTTTATTATCATGATATAAATACGCTGAAGGTATTTAACTCAAAGATGTTTACAAACCCTTTGAGCGATTTTTTTTATTATTTTTATTTATTTTATTAAAGTATTATAGTAGTCATCTGTATACTTGACCGGGGATAAAATGTTACTTGTTTACATCAGTTGATAATTTAATTTTGAGTTTCGTCTATCAAAAACAAGCGTTCTAATTGGTCGATTAAAATTATTCATAACTCCATGAACAAAATTTTGTGCACGCAGCGATTTTGTATGCTTCCGCACAAAATAGTCCCCCCATAAAAAGGCATCAAAATTTGTAAAGCTTTTGGTTTTTTCGCTCGATGCTATTAACTTATAAGAAATGAAGAGAGGTTTTTTTTGTTGTTGTTGTGGTTGTTTTCATGGAGGTATGAACCGAAAAACCTAATCACATAATGTATGCATCCGCTTTGCGTATTCATACCAGTGTGATTAGGTTTTTCGGTTCATACCTCCATGAAAACAAAAAATATTCTCTTTATCTCTTAACTGTATTATTCTAACAAAACTGTCGGGCACTTATAAAGTTTTCATGGTTTGTAAATTATAAAACGTCAACCTTTGAACCTGTATTATGTGATCTAAGACGCAAGTCGGTCTTCAAGAAGTGGCGGATTATGGCCGACTGATTAAACGACGTTTTGTTAAATCTTCCAAACAATTGTTTATGTTACCATTTCAATAAGAACTCCAAGCGAAAATGAGCGTTTGTTTTCATAATTGTACGTTTAAAAAGCAATCGGTGCTAAGAATTTAAAAGAAAAAAAATGTCATTTTTAGCATTCCCGTAGTAAGATAAATTACAAGAAGTTGCAGACAACATTTTAAATTGTGCTTAAGTTGAAAAATAATTGTCAAGTAGGTCGGAAAACAATGTGAAAAAGGGAAGAATTTGGTTGTAACTAGTAAAGTCGTTTTTATTGTTGCTTGTAACAAGCAAAGCACCGTAAATTCATTGTTATCGTTGGTGGTGGTATTGTTTTGTTTGTTTTGCTTTATAATTTGAATATTGATGGATACAAACAAAAATCGATCTGACTTGTTACCTATCTGAATTGTATTACCCTGTTCAGAAAATACCTAGCAATTTTCGAAAAAATAGGACTTTTCCGCGAACCGTTAAATGACAAAATGTAATAAATCATTTAAATAACAACACCAGATACAATATGTATATTATTTTAATAACTTTCATAAACGGAATGCCAACGTTTTTAACGAATATAAATACACATTTTTGGTAGGTTTCCAAGAAATAGATTTTCTTGGGAAACTGAACTTTTAGACTGTAACAAGACACGAAGTACTTGTTACCATATTTTTTCTCGGTTGGGAAATTATCGCATCGTATCTTAATTTTGTCATTTAATAAATACATTACTTAAACGGTAGAGACATCTTAATTCTAATGTTTTTAAGATATTTTCGTTCAAGACCGTTACAAGAAATCTTTAACAAGGACATTCAAATTATCATTTAGTCAAGACTTTAACCCATTACCACACAGTGATGTTTTCTGACGCCAATAAATACAACCATTGCAAATTTGTGGGGAACAATTGCTTGTTACAAGAAATTCGATATATTTCTTTCTACCCTATTTGGCACTTATTTCCCCATTTTAACGCAATTTGAAATGTCGTCGGTAACTTCTGTCAATTTGGACCATTCCAAAATTTTGTCGTCTGGTATTGGGTGAAGTGACGATTTTCAATATTTGTGTACATGAAAGATTTACTGTGTGTCAGTCATCAATAGTTCGTTTAAATGAAAATTGTGCCAATCCGGATGACAAATGATACCCTTTAAATGATCCAAGTCGAAGATTTATTCTAACACTGCCCAAATTGTTTCTTCTTAACGAAAATAATGATCATTTAAGAGACGAAGAGATTTTTTTTGTTTTGTTTTCATGGAGACATGAATCGAAAAAACTAATCACACTGTTTGAATACGCGAATCGGATTCATTCATAAGTGTGATTAGGTTTTAAGGTGCTTACCTCCATGAAAACAAGAGCTGGTCACAGTCATGTGACAAATGCCCCCAAAGGGCAGGGTCAAGCATGTGGCATTTCGATTTGTTTTGTAAACACAACCACATGCACTTGTGATCTATACGTCTGCATTTTTAATAAATGAATTTTTAATACATATAATAATTTCTATAGGTACAGAATGAAATCGAGGAATGCATTATGGACGGATTTTTCTGAGTTCAAAAGTAGGTAAAAGGTCAAGGTCACTGGGTCAAAGTCAAGGTCATGTAAATTGGTCCACCCAATTAAGCATCTGTCCAAATATGGAAGCAATCCATTGAAGAATAAGAGAGTAAATACAATTTAACAATTCCGGATCCAATTTAACCATTCTGGACGCCCCTTTGACCCAAGATTGTGACCTTGACCTTTGAGATAGGAACCTGGGTCTTTTTCGCGACATGTCGTCTGAAGGTGGTGAACATTTGTATGAAATAAATTTGTACCCACGTGCATGATTATAGAAGTTACAGAGCGGACACGGCAAAAAGTGCCGATTTTTGACCTTTGTCCCCAGATTGTGACCTTGACCTTTGAGATAGGATCTTGGGTCTTTTTAGGACAAGTCTTCTGAAAGTGGTAAACATTTGTATGAAAGAAATTTGCACCTGCGTGCATGATTATAGAGGCTACAGAGCGGACACGGCATAAAGTCCCCATTTTGTACCTTTGACCCCAGATTGTGACCTTGATCTTTGAGATAGGAACCTAGGTCTTTTTCGCGACACGTTGTCTTATAGCGGTGAACATTAGTGCAAAGTTATATTGAAATCCACTATTTGCATGTAGAAGTTACAGAACGGACACGAAAGCGGGGCGGACGGACGGACTGACTTACTGACCTAAAGATAGACGGACAGTTCGATTACTATATGCCTCCCTTTGGGGCATAATAAAAACATTCTCTCCATTTCTTATAAGTTAATAGCATCGAGCGAAAAAAGCAACAACTTTATAAATTTTGATACGTTTTTGTATGGAACTATTTTGTGCGGAAACATACAAAAAAGATGCGTTCTCAAAATTGTATTCATGTAGGTATGTTTTTTTTTTGTTGTTTTTTTTTTCGACCAAACAGACCGCCCGTCTTTGAAAGTTAAATCATTCTAAGTTGAATGTACTTTTACTCAACGAGTGAATAACTTAACTCGCTTTGCATCTCTTTCTAACAGGAAATTCATAACGGTCAAAAGCTAATAACTTATTCTTGTTTTCTTTGTTACTTTTCATCTGACTAACCCATGACTCTTTCCTTTATAGTTTTGTCACATAAAAGGCAAGGTATTTAATTTCCTTTCATTATTATTACAATAGCAGTAATATGCTTGCCTTAATTTCCTTATTTCCAAAAACATCGATAGTTACCCCTATTAAATGTTCAGTATGATAGATCTCGCGCATTTGTTCCTCGATAGTAATCTGTAAATGACCAAACGCGGCTGTCAACCAAGGAATATATCGACTAATCAAATAATTTATTCAGCCCGGAATAGAGATTTAAACTACACAATGGCCGTCATTTGTGTATTTCTTTTTTTGTTGTTGTTGGTTTAGCGACGTAAACTTCGTAACTGCAGCTTATTCAAGCTATAGGTATTGAAAAATGATAAATTGAACATAATTGGACACTACCTAGTTATATCCTAATATCCTGTATTTTCCAAACTGGGTTACACTGGTTTTGTTTGTTTAATTTTGAATGGAGTCTAACACCGCTTTAGATAATATTTTAGACATATCGCGGCGACTGGAGTACCTGGCATATCTCGCACCAGTACCACCAGTATATCCTTTCCTAGCCTCAAACTACTATCCCACTTAGGTTTACGATTATCCACCCACTGGTGAGAGACAAAATGTCAGAAAGGATATGTGCCGCCGCCGGAGATCGAACCCATGAAACCCCATGGTTGAAATTAGGAGTCAGATGATCTACTTACAGCGCAATGAAGGCGGCGGGTAACATTGGTGGACGTTGAGGACATCCACCAAAAACACTAGAAATTATAAATTCGCAATACCCTGACTTCAGTTTACATTTTCTGTCTATAGGAATCGATCATTAGGTCGAGCCATTTGAGATGAATGGGATTTAACCCGTCACCACAAAATCTCGTGTTTTTACGCGTCAAAGAAAATTAACTTTCGAAAACATGTAGAAGGAAGAAATTGCTTCTTACAAGCACTATTCATATTCACACGTTTTCTATCCCCATTAATTTTGAATCACTTTGAAATGTTGTTATCAACGACTTTCAATTTGGACAAGTTAAACATGTTGTCGTCTAGTAATTTACCGGTCGCTTCTGTCAATCAAGGAAACAATCGACCAATCAATTCATTCATTTTGTCCGGCCTTGAACTTTCAACTCCAACATTGGACGCCATTTATGTGAAGCATTTTTATGCAGGCTGTAGTTACGATGTTTAGGTCGCCAACTAAGTATTCTACATTTTTGTTGCATGCAACTGGCCATAAATTTTGTAAAATAACGCCGTTGAATATCGAAGCGGAACCCCCTGTTGGAGTCAATGGGTGGGGCCAGAGGAGTCAGTGGGCGGGGCCAGCGATTGATCAATTGATTAAGCTCAAACCCGTAGCATTTGACACATTGTCATACTGGTAAGAAAATAGGTATTCCTGTTCGAGTTCATGAATACGCAAAGTCGTTTGAAGAGTTAAATGCTTGATTATTTTATATGTTTTCATGCCAGTGATATCAGGTCAATACTGGTGTATTATTTCTTACGTGTTCTTTAGCTAGCAAAGCGTCAACTCTGATTTTTCAAGTTTATAGACTACATTTTGAGGTCTTCTCAGAGTTCAACGAGTGCAAACTCAACTGGGGGCTTAACCACTAAGTCCACTGAATGCCTACGTCATAGAAAGAAGTTCTTGTGTATTTCAGTGACTTTGAAAACGCATAGTTAATTTTAGCTATCTAGAACATATTGTGTTCAAAATGAGTCTGATCAGAGTCTTCACTGAGCGCACTGCTATATATGGCCAATGAATTAATTTATTCAAATTATAGAGAACACCTTCTAAACATGCTAATTAATCCAACTCATTTCCGCATTTTTTTGGCATCTCAAGAAAAAAGTTTAGAAAACATAATGGACAATGAAGAAATTGTTTGTAACAATGTCCACAATGTTTTCTACCCTACAAGGCTAACATTTTCTAAATTCTACAAACTTTAAATTGTCATCTGCAACTTCTTTCAATTCGAACCGGTCCAAGATTTTGTAACGTTGTAATGGGTTAATTCCTGTGTTAATTTAACATCGTTTATTTATCATGATAGCCTTTGATAAGAGATTACTTAACAAAATCATGCTCTGCTAACTTAAAGTACTTTCAGTACCCTGATTTTTTCATGTTGTTGTTGTTGTTTACTTATCTTAAGATCGATACGTAGCAGATATGACAAATAACGATACGTGAAGAAATGACGCAATAGTTTTGTTTTCGTGAGACGCTATACCACAAACAAGTGCAACCTTGCCAAAACTACCGAATAGAAATTCCTGAAAATGTAAGGAATCAAAGCGCTGAGAGTGCTTGAGGACAATCCTGTCAGAAAGCTAAATCTGCTTTTTTTTTTTTTTTTTTTTACAAAAGTGATTATATTGAAGAGACACGATGTAGGTACAAAAATCAAAATTGTTTACTATAATTGAAATTAAACACGAAACTTAATTTTTGTTTATTTTGCAAAGATTTTGTGGGGTCATAAAGCGAAATTTCTTATGAATGCAAATCCAGCTTTATCTCGGTGTAAGCATTGAATGGATCTTTCACAGAATCTTTGTTGGTATATCAACTTTTACATATTGAGAGAATACTTACGGTATGTCACAGGAAAAGAGGACTTCGTGTGCTTTTTTAATCGGTATCTACCTGTATCCCTACACAGGTTTGGGCCGAATTTTCATAGATTGATTTTATACGTAATGTTTCGTGATATTTTTTTTTTAAATATAATGTTGAATCGAGGAAAAGTAGGGCTTGTGAAGTTTTGATCCTTATAAATCTCTATAGATAAGTAGAATTTTAGCCTTACGACAATTAAATTAAACATCATTCATGTTATCCACATAACAATATGTTTTGTAACAAACAGTACTTGAAAAGTTGATTCTAATGAGTAGCCTGGTGATTTCAAAATGTCATTTTTTTCTTTGGTAGCTCAATGCATCTAGGTAGGAAGTCTACATTTTAGAAAATGTGTATGTGAAATATCTTTTAGTAAGACAAATATTGCTGGTTGTCTCTCTTTTACCATTAATGATATTGACCCGGATTCTCATGAGATGTCATAGGTTCGATCCCCGGCGGCGGCATATATCCTTTCCGACATTTGTCTTTCACCAATGGGTGGATAATCGTAAACCTAAGTAGGATAGCAGCTCGAGGCTAGGAAAGGATGAAGTGGTAGTACTGGCGTGGGAAATACCATGAATCCATTGTAAAGTGCTCCAGCCACCGTGATTTGACTGAATTAGTATTAAAGGTGGCGTTAAACCCCATTCAATCAATCAAAACTATCCAAATAACTATTGCGTATAGATTAACACAAGCTAGTTTGTAAAAAAACATGAATTCAGGAAGATCTTTTTAGCACAAAGGAAATCTTTATGCTTTATATAGATTTCATTTTTATATCCTTATGTTGCTCTTATAATTTACATAACTGGTTATTGAAAAAAGCACTTGGTAAATTGATAAATTGAAACTATTTGAGCATGACTTTGTCATAGACAATAGTTAGCTCCCTTAAGGGATTCTCCAAATGTACTTGAAATCTAGATACTGGAGAATATGAAAAATATATTATCCTAAAAAACACGGTTCTCACACACTTCAGAAAAATGAGCACAAATCATAGACGTAAGAAGAGAGGGGACAAGAAGGTACCAATCCTTCCTCAATAATCTGGAAGTCCGCAGAATACCTATCATGGCTATTCAATTCAAACGTTTGACGTCGACACAAAATTCAGATAGAATGCACAAGAATCGTGACTGGTTGTACCAAATTGGCATCACTCGAAAATCAAGAAATTTAAGCAGGTTGGGAATCTCTGCAGGATAGGAGAGCAAAACATAAGTTAATATTACATTTCAAAATGGTCAAAGGCTTAAGTCCTGATTATTTGAATTCATTAGTGCCACCAACTGCTGGCAGCACAACGTCGTATAGCCTACGCGGTTCACAAAATTATCGAGTTTCACAGTGCAGAACAGGACTTTTTAAAAAAAATCAATCCTTCCCTATACAATTGAGGAATGGAATAAACTACCGATTTAAATTCGCAATCAAAACTCATTGTCGCGTTTTAAAAATTACCTTAATCGAAACGAACCAAATCCTAAGAAGTTGTATTCTATAGGTGAAAGAAAGCTACAAGTCATCCATACACGAATTAGAAATCATTGCAGCTCTCTTAATCAGCATTTATTTAACAATAACATTGTCGATTCCCCTCTTGTAATTGTGGTATAGCCGAAACGAGCGAACACTTTTTTTCGAATGCAGACTATGATACTATTAGGAATAGTCTTTTAAACTCTCTTTCAGTATTTGATAAGATCGACATAACCGTGCTTCTTTTTTTGGAAAGACTTACCGCGACAATGAAAAGATTTTTCTTGAAGTCAATAACTTTATCCGCGAAAGTAAAAGATTCTCGCAATGATATAATTCTTATTCCACTCTCGGTTCATAAGTAGAATGTTAATGTAATATTGTACTAGTAGAACACAAACTACCGAATTTCAAATGAACACTCCCTTGTCTTACTTCTTCCAATACTCTTCCGTACTTTTTAGTCCTCTCCTCTTTCTAAACCTTCATTGTTATAATTTCATTTTTCTTCAATGTTTATATACCAACGACTAGAACTCATAAAATGCCATCATTATGGATAAGAGCTCTATAAGCTTTGCTTTCGTTCTGATCCAATTTGCTGTAAATTTAGATTTTTTGTATAGTACTATGAACATCTTAGTCGCAAATAAAATATGTTTAAACTAAACGTTTGAAGTGATTTTCTTTACATGGGTAAAACAGCTTTTTGTAACGATAAATAAAAAATACAAACGACCTTACCTAATTAAGCGATTGATTCCTATTTATGTTAGAATGCAATATATCAGGATGTTTCCGGGTATTTGGCAATATTTACTTGGGTATATAGTTTGACAAACAATATCGGTTCAATATCGGTTACATGAAAGCTACGTTATAGTTCCTTATAATGTACTATGGAGGAAGACTATATAGAGAGTCTCTCAAAAATAAATCTTTCATTGAAAAAAAGTTATAATGAGATGTCAACAAAACTAAATGCCAAATCAGTGACCTGCGATCAATGTGCCTTTTATTCATACAGTTTTTCCGTCGATTTACCTGCAAGGCAGATTATGAGCAACAAAAACAATAACACTGGAATTTAAGTCTTTCTTTGAAAAGTTTTTTATTAAGAGATGTCAACAAAACTAAATGCCAAACCAGTGACCTGCGCTCAATGATCCTTTTATTCAAACAAAATTGTGGATGATGAAGAAATTGCTTGTTACAAGCAATTTCTTCATTATCCACAATGTTTTCTACCTCAAAAGACAATGATTTTTAAAATTCCACCAGCTAGATATGGTCGTCTGCAACTTCTTTCAATTCGGGCTGGTTTAAAATTGTGTCGTCTTCGAATGGGTTAAATGGGAAGAATAAGTTGAAAAGTACTAATGCAATGCCTTAAGTTCTGTTGATATTCAGAGGGCCAAGGTCATGGCTGAAAATCAAGTGAACAATTGATTTTGTTCGGAGATTTACCTCCAAATGTATGGATGGATTTCACATGTATTCCCCTTGATGCGTACTAGTGTCATGCGTAAAGATCTGCTCGATACTTCAAAGTTCAAGGTCATAATTGAAGGTCATGTGACAAGCACTTAGGTGGGGGCATCTATGTCTGTGACACATTTCTAGTTTTAATTTCAGTCAAATATTTATGTCATATTGTATTTGTCGATTTGGCCTTATTGTCGTCCGGTCCCCTTGTGTCAGAATTTTGTCAAAATAAATTGTGTTTTAACTAATTGGGTCATTTTTTATGTAAATTAACGCCCAATTAGGAGAGTTGTTGCAAAAGGGTTCTGCACGTATGAAAAAATCATCGTTTAAATTAATTCACACAAAATTCAAAGTGAAACAAAGCTTTATAATGTACTTATTACCTAAAAAGATTTTAACAGTTTGTGTTACGCCAAATTTCTATCATTATTTTTACATTTTTGTTATCTACTGAGTATGGGTTGCAGTCAAAGTTTATGTACCAAAGGAAGTAACGGATGACGATTGCAAGTCACAGTTCTGGTCACTCATTCAAATAAAGACTAGAAACAAATGATAAAATTGTGAAAATGAATACATGGATGCTTTTTGATCATTAAAACATTAAGCAGTGGTGTAAATATTACCTTTAGAAATTCTTAACCTTCAGAATCACTGGTTTCGGATAACAAAATAGAGAAAGATAGGAGAAATGCATAAACGTAAGAAGCCCAAGCTCTTTTATGTCTGGCATCTAGCATCATAAGACGAAAATGTAAACCTAGTTTGTATTTCAAATTCTCCTTCAGTAAAAATGTCATATTCTGGAGATTATGAAGGAAGAAAAAATTTTCACGATGTTATCCGAAGCTTTTTTATAATGAGGCGTCTAAAAGCGTCATTGTGTGGAAATTGGTTAGAACAAAACCTTGCTTATTTTGATTGCAGCATAAAAAGAAAGCTCACCGCAAAATCTGTTGAATAAAGAACCGCGGTCTGGCCAGCTTGTGGTCAAGGATGACCCAGTCCAGCAATCATAAGTCCAAAAAACCTGTCATTTTGATGAATTACTAAGTATTTTTCATACAAGGCCTTATTTGTAATATTCGGTTTTTAGGATTATACATTTTTTTATTAATAGCTTTATACATTCTAATAAAACCGTCAAAGGGATTGCTTTGGATCGAAAAAAAGTTATCTCCATGGAGTAAACATGTTTAACCCTAGGCCTTTTTAAACACGTGTTGATTATGAACTTACTTGCATCCTGAGATTAATCTTAAGTAATTATCAATTAGCTAAAAAAAAAGTTCTCTAAGAAATATTTCCAGTAAATGACCGACAAAAACATTAGATAATAAGTCTCTTAATTAAAGGAATAATTATAAGGTCTCGTATAAAGTTCGTACAACTTCAACATTAAATGAGCCTGTGCGTCACATTTCCAACCATTTGGCAGGTGCGTGACTCGCACACATTGAGCATTGGACAGCCATTCGGGACAATTAGAATATTCGCTGATTGTTTAAAGAAGCTTTGGGTCATATCTATCTACAGAGCGCAGAGTGAAGACTCTGATCAGACTGTGCGGATGCACAGGCTGATCAGAGTTTACTTGGCGCACATGTGTAATGGTAGGAAATGTCACGCACGCGCTCAAATTTGAGACAATAACTGCTCAACCAATTTGATAGGCAAATCACTTAGCGCGTTTCCATCGGTCGGAGGCAAATGACCCGGGCTTTTTATTGCCGAACTGGGGATCGTGCCCCTGACACTTTGATAGAAAAGGATCCCGTATTACCTATTGATATAGCCGTGCTAGGCGAGACACTTTCCTTAAGTCGGAGTTTCTACACCAAAAATTGGCATATCACTCTACTATAAGGGACAGGGACGTCCAACATCAGTACTCTTAGTGCTTTGATTTATCAAGTTATCATAATTACAACATTTTAATAAAGATCTTCAAACAAAACATCCGCATTTGGAAAGAAAGCTTCATGCTTTATCTCTGATTTAAGGGAAATAATTTCAAGTGTTTTGATAGATTGCCCAAGCTATAGACTGACCCAAAATTAAATAAATGTAAACTTTAAGAATTCAGAAACCCCATTTAAAATCTCTACTAAAGAAGGAATCAAAGAAAGAGAAATATTTTTCTTCGTACATTTTTTAATTCGATTACTATTGAAATCGGCAGCTCGGCTGTAAAATAGATAAATATTAATTGAATGGGGTTTGTCATATTGCGGTGGCTGTTGCACCTAACCATGGATTCCTGGAATTTCTCACACCAGTACTACCACTAAATCCTTTCGAGCTTTCAGGTACTCATCTCACTTAGTTTTACGATTATACACCCATTTGTGGAACAAAAGTGCAGGAAATGGTGTTCACCGCAGCCGAGGTTAATTAGACTAAAATTGACAGATATTGGCCTTATAGTTCGAAGAAAAAATTCTTTATGTCTTCTTGCTTTACCTCTGAATTCTTTTGCCCCAACATACGGATTGATTTCATCTTCAGTAGTAATTTGGATAATTCTTTTAAGTGGTGTTGTAATACGAAATATTAAAAATCCAGAGGAATTCGATTTTTAGATAAGTCTTTAAAGACTTCTTTGTTTCCTCCCTGGTACGTACAATTTGGGATACAAACATAAAGCACTATTTGACCCTTGTCATGCTTAATGAAATCCTGTATTGATTTGCCTTTAATCCAAAGGACTGAAAACACTGGAAGTACTAGTCAGCCCGATTAGCTCAGTTGGTAGAGCACTTGACTTCAAACCTCAAGATCACGGGTTCGAGCCCTGGGCTGACCATATCAACTAACTCAACTAATTGTCTTTCGGATGAGACGTTAAACCGAGGCCCCGTGTGACGTTGCTATCCATCGAGCACGTTAAAGAACCAGGCGGAGCTCTCAGCAGTTTCGTCCTGTATCCTTGCACTATCCCCCGTAACAACTAACCGTCTTCTTGGGGCGTCGCTCATATGGGCATGTGCTACGGTAGCGACGATAAATAAACGGAAATACACACACACTGGAAGTACTTTTTGCGGGTCAATATTTCTTTTGGACATCAATTTCATGATCAACACTAGTTTGAAAAGGACCAGCAGGTGGTGTAGACTTATGTACAAGCTGATCTTTGTCTATACCTCCTACCAAAACAGGAATATTCCGGGTACAGCATAACAAGGGTTAAGGATAATCATTTGAAGTAGCTTGATAAAAGATGTTCATAGGGATGTTATATGCCAAACCATAAACTATATGCTTTTTAGTTTTGCAAATTGATGGGTCCGCGCGAAACCATTGTAATCGTCAATATGTTTATAGGCAGTTACAACTGTTTCGCGCTGACCTATTAGATGAAGAAGTTCTCCTTCACGCTGGTTTTCTTTCACAGCGGGAGATCCTTTGTATTATAACTCTTTGGTAGTAAAAAGATAATGGGACTGTCCAAAAACGGGTAATAATATTACTTCAAAAGATTTGATAATTTGAAGAGTATGGACTACATTTGATAACTTAACAGAAAAAAAAGACTCGAAAACTTTACCCAACTAGTGTAAATACAATGAGATGATAAATGAGATTCATATTCCCAATACAATCGGACGACTCAAAATCGTGGGTGAACTTAAATGATCTTTTTCGAGATATCTTAAGTGGAAAACATATCAGATAATCTTATATAATATTCCTGTTGTATTTGAGAACAACAGAAGGCCCTTAAGACGTTTGTTAATATTTCCGATTTTGAAAAAGTTTTAAAATGCTCGCAAAATTAATACTTGGAGTAGGTGTATTTCTGTCAGGTAAGTCTTGATCTTGAAGAGACATCCGTAAACTGACGTTAACATTATTTCCTGTTGATCACTTTGTACTTTGATTAAGCCCATAACAGATGTGTAATGTGACCGTAAGTTTATGAGCATGTACGTTCACTGACAAAAGCTAATGAACTGTTGTAGAATTAGGGTTTATGTGTGTTGTTGTTGTTTGGTTGTTTGGTTGTTGTTTTTTTATGTTCTATTTGTTTGGCTTGTTTGTTTGGATGGATGGTTTGTTTGTTGGTTGGTTGTTTTGTTTGTTTGTTTGTTTATCCTAACAAGAAATATTTACTTGAACAGGTTTCGCAGAGAGTTGTCTAAGGACCACTTGTAAGGCGTTAGAATATTAAGCTAAGTTCGGCAGATATTAATCTTGGTGATAAAAAGTAATTTCATTGTCGATGTAAAATTGATAGGTTTCAACGATAGATTATATTTCTTAGCATAGGATACCGTCTCTTGTTGGAAAAGGGCTTATGTCAGTAAATATTCAACTAAAAAAATGCATTACAGATTCATCTTACACGCGACATTGTTTGAATTTCGATTTTCACACGAGCACAGTATAACGAATTTGGTAACGCACTTCGCAGTTAAGCATGTGGTGGTAGCTCTCTGACAAGGAATCACGGCAACTTGTGCGCGCGAGTGTATGTTTGTGTTATGTTTTCTTTCTTGTTTTTATTGTTGATGTTATCATCACTTTGCACATGAAGAGTATTGCGCCAAAAATTTAAGTCATAAATCACTAAAATCCGATTGCCGCCGTTGTTAACGTTTAGTTTGTACTCGGCAATTGACATCGTTGTAATAATCTCAATCGACAAACTTCTATCAGCTTTTCAGATGCGCTGTAAGGTGTAATCTCTATTGTAAAATTTTGTAACTATATATGCCAAGTTCGATTTTTTCCCGAAATTTTGGTCGGAGGCAGATTGAAGTCCTATGGTGGCTGCGGTAGAAAATAACTATCACTCTACTACATCCAGTCGAAGTGGTCTAGGAATATGCATCCCCTTTTCAACCAAACTGTAACGGTCATAATATCAGATATGCGCCGACGCATTTTGAAGTCATGTGGTAGCTATCTAGCTACAGGGTGGCTGCAATGCGAATTCCCCGGTTCGAGAGACTTCTTTTTTCGACAAATAGTCAGTAGAAAATAACTATCACTTTATTACATCCAGTCAAAGAGGTCTAGAAATATGCATCCCTTTTTAACCAAACTGTCACGATCATAATATCTGAAATGCGCTGACGGGTGGTAGTTTGAAGTCTCGAACGCCGGCCGACGGCAGATGTAAATTACAGGAATTTGCAGGTCAAATGTGTCTGCTGTCCGCCAGGTGAAACTTTCACTTTCCGATATCCTCTTGAGAAACTACCTGGTACCGCTGGACCCAGCCGGGTGTCATTTTACTGGCATTCACCTTAAGGATGACCGTTGTTTAAGCGGGTTGTTCTTAATCATCTTTCTTGGAATGGTACTGATGTGTGAAATGAAATGCAGCCATAGATAGCTGTCCGAGTTGCCCTTGGTATCCGACGATTTAACAAACCAGGAGGTCTACGCATGGATTATGTGACTATTCATTTTGAGATTGATGTATTTAATACCTTTTAATCGCAAACTAGCTTTATGTCGTGAATGAGAGATGCAATTGGAGGACGAGGTGGCCCTTAAAATCATCTCGGGACAAACCACAAAACCAGTATGCACATGATCTCAATTATGCAACACCTTCTCCAAAAGCTATTTGATTTGGGCTTCTATCAGGCACACTTTACTTACATACAAAGACGCAGATCACTTTACGTGGATAGTGATATTCGAGATTTGTCATCTTGCCAAATATAAGCATTGTATCTTCAATTAGCCTTGAAGAAATAGTAAATGTTGGTTTTTTTTTTTTTTTTTTTTTTTTTTTTTTTTTTTTTCATAAAGTTTTGCAGAACTTTGACCTTGCGAAATGACACTGACCTTGTCATATGACCTCAACCGTGGTATCTGCAGGTGCGTATTGACGAGATCTTCCTATCAAACCATATGGCATGGTACCCAAAAAACATCTTTACGAATTGCAGTAATAACGGTTTCATTTGGGCAGTGCCTTCGCGCTACCAATATAACATTAAAAAGATGAAGCATTTAAAAAACTGATAAGAAACAGTCTTATGGATTTTCAGAATTACACGCGGTATCACCTGAAGACATATTACATAAATTGTTTTAAAAAATATGCTCCGAGGTCACATTTTGTTCTCCGCGCCAAACCCTATCTTTCGTGGAAATGAGAAAGAAAGTCTTAAGGCCAAAATATTTTGCATGGTGTACATGTAAAATCTATTGACCTTTTACAAAACTCTATACCTTTAAGAAGTAATGACCCAGGAACCATTCGCTCTACCTGCCCCCCCCCCATTGTACAAAAACATCGAATACAATTCTAAAGAAATGCGACATGTGATAGTGACCAGAAGCTTTATGTTATAGATATGAAATTATCTTTAGATCTTATACATGTTTATAAACCAAAATTGTCCAAGGTTTCAATTCGAACTAAAAAAATTGCTCAGATGTATCTAGAAAGCAAGAACGGAACCTGTAAAGTTCTTTGTGTACATATCTGTTATGGCCTAGTCTTCTCACTTTTTTATGTATCATCACTTTCGGAACTTCTACTAAGTTTTGTAAAACAAACTTCGTTGGGGTTACACTAAACCTCTACCTTTGATTGAGTCAATCGCTAAGAACGTAGAAGAAAATATAAATACCCTGATTGTAAGTGGGTCAACTCAACTCCGGAATAACTTCCAGGTGTTTATACCCTAAAGAAATCAATAAAGAACATTCGACATCATCCTTCTGTTAACAACAGCAAGTTGCTTGATATTAGGTTCTGCAGTGTGAGAGATCACTGTTGCATGTCATGAATATGATTCAGAAAATTATCTAGAAACTATTTCTCTGTAGAAACTGACATTTGAAGGTGGTACCCTACAAGACTGTCACTTTCGAACCTAAAGAATTTCATGGGCGGATGTGTCCAAACAAGATTTGCAAAATAATTAAAAACGGATAGGAGTGTATCTTATATTACAACAATTCACCATAAGACAGCCAGCCTTGGGCTAACATTGCGCTTCTTCAGTATTTTCTAGCAGCAAGCCTCATCAGAGGTGTAGCTTTACACTAGACAGAGATTACTTTCATCTCTCATCCCATCTCGTTTTCTGTTTACTTAATCTCTCTCTATCGTCACTTTGCCTCTAGTTCAAAATTTGTGCGTAATTATGTATGTCATCATTGCCCACATCTTTCACTTACTCTGTTTCATTTCTATTTTTTCTAAACTCATTGTATAGAAATTCCATGACAGCTCTTCTTCTAAGATGCTTCTTTCCGTAATAGTCAGTTATTCTGTATTTTATGGCCTTCATTTAGCGTAGTGAAATCAGTTGAAGACGCTTTTTCGCCAAAACTCAAAGCCCTGATTCCGATATTTTCCATAGTTTCTTTTTGACCGCCTTGTCGAAGGCGTTGTTTGAACTCAAAATTTGGGCCGAAAGCCTTCCTGTGAAGGTCCGGCTATAGCTTACACTTTTGATGCTGCTCTGTTAAATGCTTCACACTTTTGGGTGGATGTCCTGGAACCCACAATGTAAATTGCAACCCTCTAACAATGCCTTATCATTCTCAATCATGTAGAGATATGTTATGATGGCAAGGCCGAGCACTTTTGAATTATGCAACCAAGTCGAATCTCAATCACATACAATGCAATTAGTGACACAGTTACTGCAATTTTCAGCGTAACATTCCATGGTTGAGGCTCTTATTAAGGGCAAGTTCTTCAATATTTTGGTCTTGTCGCCCTTTTTGCCATTTTTTCAATGACAGCATTACAAGGCATTCTTTTATCACTCCACAGCTTTCACTGTGCGGTCTGTCTCACACTTTGTATTGAATGGAAACATTCTTTAACTGTAGTGACATTACGTATTTTTCTTTCTTGTAAAACGGATAAATGGTTTGGGTCGGCATGTCTTGTCACGTTCAATACTTCATCGAAGTCACGTATTTAATGCTGCGACTTTATGTTGCCATAGGGTTTCCCATAAAGTCCTCCTGATCTGTTTCAGAGTGCCTTGGTCGTAGGTTATAGCTATTTTCTTTCGAAGCATTGCCGTCTGAAGCAAAATAAAGATATTTCATCTGTTTCTTGTGAGCGTCCTGGATGCGTCCTTCTTCGTAGCAGATGCAATATATTCCTTTTTTGTACAAGCAGTTTACTGATACTCTAAGTCTTTCCCTTAAACCATGGTGAATTCAATATTTTCTTATCGTGTGCAGATAATGAATGAACAACTAATTTTGGTCAAGAGAGGCTTTTTTCATCCATTGTTATACCTACCGTGCCTATGTCACCCTCTTAGTCACATGACCAGGAAGGCATTGATTGAATTGACTGCCAGCCTATGGTACTCTTGAAAGTAAGTTGATAAGCTTCCAAACCCTCACCCTATTTGAGTATACCATATAAAGAGTCCCTTTTCATTGTTGTATCATCAATTGTCTAGTGTTGGATTCAGCAACTTCTTAACCTAAATCACCACCACCACAACAACAAGCAAATTTTTGAACATTTCACAAAACCTATTATTTATAACCCATTGCTGCACAATGCCGCTTTCGGACGCCAAAGGAAGGAAAACAATTAGAAACAGAGTTGAAAATGAAGAAATTACTTGTAACAAGCAATTTCTTCATTTTCCACAATTTCTTCTATACCTAGAAGTTTGAAAAAAAAATATAATTACATGAGCTTTAGATTAATAAATTTAAAACATTGTTGAAAATGAAGAAATTGCTTCTTACAGGCAATTGTTTCACTTTCCACAATAATTTCTACCCGGGAAGTTACTTTCTTTTAAATTTCATAAGCTTCAAATTGTCGTCTGTAAGCCCTTTCAATTTGGACCAGTTTGAATTTTCCGCCTGGTAATGGGTTAACAAAAAATACACTGCAGCTATACTAATTTTAAGGTGCCAAGGCCATTTCTGATTTTTGAGTATATGGGGTACCCTTTTGAACACTGTCCCTTTTAAGCCTATTTACTTTTTCTGTGTGATTTTTTTACCAAGACTAATGGAAATAAGGGTTGTTGGAATAAACATTGCAGTTTTGTCAAAATCAAAAGAAAGTAGTCCATTAAGAAAATTTGACATCCTTTTTTTGTCTCACTGTTTGAAAGTTTGAATAATAGCAAGTTGCTTGATGTTAGGCTGCATGGCATGCATGTGATTCAAAGAATTTATCTGGGAACTATTTCTTTGTAGAAATTGATTTGAATTTTTTTTATCCATAATGATACCATTTTCCAGGCCTATAATTCGAGACCAAAGTCTGCTCCTTAAGATAGACTAAGATTTAAGGACCAAAGAAACATTTGGGGGGAGCTATAGATTGCGAAAATGAACGACTCTTTTTGCTCTTTATTTAATGAGGCAAAAACGGACAGGAAAGTAACCAAGTGTGTGGGTTTGTTGTTGTTGTTCGGGAATTGGCATTTTGTATTTATTTACCCCTTTGTGTTTAGATCTAAGACATGTCGTACGAATGTAGAAGATCTATAATACACATAAAATATTTTATGACCATACTGCTCTCCTTTCTTATTTAACAGGTGTAACGGTTCCAGGGGAGGTAATTTGCAGTGATTATGCAAATCAGGGAACTGTCAAAAAGTCAAGTGACTATTTGGAGTTATATATAGACAAGGTCGACCCATTTAGGGTTGAGGATCCTTTTCTCTGAATGGATAGTCTTTGTCTACGTGCTCGGAATGTTACATTGGTGGCAGAGGTGGGATGATGACAACTGCCATACCGGAGTTGCCTTACCCACGGATCTCCCAGGCCAAGACTCGGGACGAGTCTTCTCGGAGGGGAGAGTAGTGTAACGGTTCCAGGGGAGGTAATTTGCAGTGATTATGCAAATCAGGGAACTGTCAAAAAGTCAAGTGACTATTTGGAGTTATATAGACAAGGTCGACCCATTTAGGGTTGAGGATCCTTTTCTCTGAATGGATAGTCTTTGTCTACGTGCTCGGAACGTTACACAGGCTCCTTGCCAACAACATGTCTTTCTCGGTGCCATATTGGATACAACTCTTAACACGTTCTTTTTTGGTAACTGATTTTATCATGAGATGCAGTATTTTATTCCCATTTTCCCGTAAATTTTACCAGAATTTTACTGGAGAATAAACCCTGTTATTAACCACAACGACATAAAACTAGGAGCCAAGATTTCAATATTCAATAAATATGAAACAAGAAATACTCGGTGAATATACAGATTAAGGATTTCATTTACATAATGGTTTCTTACAATATTAAATAAATATTAAGCATGTTGCATAAAAAACTGGTAACATTTTGTAAATTTATAAAATGTCCATGAAAATTGAACCACTATTGATATCCTCAATAATTTAACTAGTGTATAGTGAAAGTAGTAAAACTTTGCTGACATACTTTTATCAATTGTTAATGGAGATGTTTCCTAAATTTATGAAATTCATGGTTTTGGTACAATATTCGATCATTGCATTGAAAATACTTGTACTAATTCTGATAACTTTTTTTGAACTGCAATTTGAAGGATAATTATTTCGTACATTTCGTTAATTTACAAAAGATTTCAATTTTTAATTCAACATGACTGTGCGTTGGGATAACAATTATCTTCGAGCTTATATAAAAATGTTGAAATACGTTTTCACAGAGAATTGATATCTAAAAGTTCACTCATATTGCTCCAAAAATTGATATCATTTTGTGAATTTACAAAATGTCCATGAAGATTGAACTACAATCTATATGCTGAATTATCAAACTAGGGTATATTGAAAATCAGTAAATCTTGAATTAACTCACATACTTTTATTATTCGAAATGGTTAATGGAGATATTTTGTAAATTTATGAAGTTTCATGGTTTTGTACAATATTCAATTAATACGATATAAGACACATTTCGGCGAAAATACAGAAATAGGATTTCATCAGCATCGAAGAAAATAGCGGTGATTAATGAAACTATTTGTGAATTTACAAAAAGATCTACATATATATAAAAGAGTATGTTTCCTCTCTTGGTCCGTTCATATTGCATTAAAATGACATATTTTGTAAATTTACAAAATGTACATGAAAGTTGAAAACATCTCATCAGTTGCTGAAATATTAACATAGCTTATCAGGCATTGAACATTTTAAACATAGCATCAAAAACTGAAATCATTTTGTAAATTTACAAAATGTACATGAAAGATGAAACTACTATTTTATTTGGTAAAACATAAAACTAGCGTGTATAAAAAATCTTATAATTTGTTTTTGTTTTCATTGCTAACATACTCTTATCAAAATGATTGATGAAGACATTTCGTAAATTTATGAAGTTTCATTGATACTACGATATCTAAAAATGTTCAATAAATATGAAACAAGGAACATTTAGAGAAATAGGATGTCAGAGTCATTAAAGACTATATCATCTTATCAGCGATAACTGAAACTCTTTTGTAAATTTACGAAAGTTCCCGCATCCTTTGCATTTACAAATCCTTAAAACAAAAACAATGAAACTAGAACATGTGTACATAAACAAATATTATGTCCATTTCGTAAATTTACAAAATAATGTCACTTTCTAATGCAAAATTAGTGATATTTATGACAATTATATTCTACACTGTTCATTCCTTATAAATACAGTAAGAACCAATTAGATAATTAAAACAAGAGGACTATTTGCAGTGGAGCTCACCTGATTTAAGTCTCTTTTTCTTCAATGCTCAAGGGGAGATAATTCTACTAGGGAGAGCTGAGACTTCAAGATTGCATCTCGCAAAACTGCAGCATGTGATCAATGTGTAAAGTTTTATTACTTTCGAAGTAAAATTAAAATTGAATGACGAGTTCGCTACAAAAATAAGTGTCTTATGTAAAATATAAAATTCTATGTTCAAGAGAAGATAATTATTCTACCAGGGGCAGATGAGACTGTAAAATAACGTCTTGCAAAACTTCAATATGTTATCAATGGAAATACAATTTATTTCTTTTGGAGCAAAATTATAGGAGAAGCTCGCAAAAAAAATGACTTGAATATTTCAAAAATGAAAAAAATCTAATTTCAAGGGAAGATAATTCTTTTATGGGGGATGAGACTTCGAAATTGGGTCTTGTAAAACTTAATATTGTGATCAATGTAAATACAAAATTTGTTATTTTTATCAAAATTGAAGGAGTTCGAGACTGATTTAATGGAATATGAAAAATTGTCTAAGTTCAAGGTAAGAAATTTTTTCTACAAGAGGGAGTTGAGACTTCAAAGCTACGTCTTGCAAAATTTCAACATATGGATGAGCAACTAGATGCCTCTGGTTAAATCTATCCTATGTTACAGTCACATTAATTTGCAGGTGTTTTCGCAACCTCACCCTGAACACAGATTCCCAAATGAAATTTCTTTAATTGCGAAATAGCCATTATTTTTACGTGAATAAATTCGAATAGAACCAACGAAAACCGTGACTTTATCTTTGATAATGGGCCCCTACTGATTTACCGAGTTATTCCCTTCAGGTAGTCAGAGTATTAAATGTCCCTTTTCACTTTTATAACAGAATATCTGTTTAAAACTTAGGACCCGAATGGCGGAACTATACTGCTAAAATTTGAGGAGAATCTGTGGAGACTTAGGGGTTGCTTAAACAAGAGGCTACACTACCTTTCAAAATCTTTCAATATCAAGTCTTTCAATTTTTGGTAACAGAATCAAATTATTTCCTAAAAAGCAATGTCCTTTCTAATATACAACCTTTTAATGAATAACAACCAATGATTAAATTATTAATTCTCATTACTCCAAAACATCTTTCGAATCGAGGCAACACCTCCTAATTAACGGAGTATGAAAGGGAGACCTATTTTTGGCAATAACACAAGGCAAAATTCAAATAGAAGCATCCGTTTCTCCTTCATTATCCTCTTCTAAAACTCTCACCATACCGTCTTCAAAAATGTCCCTTTGTACTCTGTAAGTAAATAAAAATAGCACATCTAGGTAAATCAACCATTACATCTGAACCTTTAAAAGTTAATTGTAACAAGAATGCCTTTTTACACTGTAAACCGTTAAATGTAACAAAAGGACCATAATGGTCCTATATTGATATTATATTTGACAGTTCGCAAACCACAAAAAAAAGAAAAGTGTTATACAAAATTTGAAAGCATTAAGCTGGTTTATGATTTGGGTGAAGAATTTTTTTTTAAATTGCTATCTCTATCTTAGAACCACCAGCAAAGGGCTAATCAGGAAAGAAGTAAGATTATATGCAATTAAGAGGGGTAACAATAAGGTGATTCTGCATACAGTTACAAATAAAATTGTGATCCTTGGCTAAGAAATTATCAATTTCTTTGTAGTGCTTGCCTAAATCTGTCCTTAAATGTAAACAGGCCTTCCACTCCTGGCTTTTAATGTCTCTCAAGTCGTTGACTTCAATCTGTGACTCTGTGATACCAATCTGCAAAAATGAGAAGTCACTAAGTTAATTACTTTTTGTAAATTCTCACTTACACTTCAGACTGTGTCTTCATCTTAAGCAAACCAAGGGTTCTAACTTTGTTTCTTATGAACATGTTCTTAACCAAATCCAAAACAATACGTTTTAGATTGGTCCAAATTGAAACAAGAGGACCATGATGGTCCTAGATCGCTCACCTGAACTGTCTGCTGTTAAAAAATTCAACTAGAGACAAATAACTATAATCAGTTTCATGAAGATTGAGGCAAAACTGTGAGTTCTATATTGTAAACAAAGAAATTGTCATTATGGCCCCTTTTCCTGTGTTATCCTATAGAACCTTCCCATAATCTTTATGGCCTAACAAGTATCCTGACCAAGTAACATGACAATTGAGCCAAAATTATGACCTCTAGAGCGTTAACAAAGAAATTGTCATAAATGCCCCTTTTCTTGTGTTTTCCAAGAGTACCTTCCGGTAATCAATAGAGTTCACGCTTGTGACTAAACAATTACTCTGGCCAATTGTCATGAAAATTAAGCCACAATTGTGGTCTCTAAAGAAATTGTCATTAAGGCCCCCTTTCCTGTGTCAGCGGAAAGATCCTTCTTTTAATCAATAGGGTCCATCTGTATGACCTAATAATTATTCTGGCTAAGTTTCATAAAGATAGGGCCATATTTGTAGCCTCTAGAGTGTAAACAAAGAAATTTTCATTAAGGCCCCCTTTCCTTTGTTTTCCTATAGAACCTTGCCATAATATTTATGGCCTAACAAGTATCCTGACCAAGTAACATGACAATTGAGCCAAAATTATGACCTCTAGAGCGTTAACAAAGAAATTGTCATTCAGGCCCCTTTTCCGGTGTTTTCTAAAAGTACCTTCCTATAATCAATAGGGTTCATCCTTGTGACTAAACAATTGTTCTGGCCAATTTTCATGAAAATTAAGCCGAAATTGTGGTCTCTAAAGAAATTGTCATTAAGGCCCCCTTTCCTGTGTCTTCGGAAAGATCCTTCCTTTAATCAATAGGGTCCATCTGTATGACCTAATAATTATTCTGGCTTAGTTTCAAGAAGATAGAGCCATATTTGTAGCCTCTAGAGTGTAAACAAAGAAATTTTCATTAAGGCCCCCTTTCCTTTGTTTTCAAATAGAACGGTTCAACCTTCCCATAATCAATAGGGTTCATCCTCATGACCTAACACTCATTCTGACCAAGTTTCATGAAGATTGTGTCAAAACTGTGGCATCTAAAGTGTAAACACTTCAATTGTTGACGCCACACGACGCAAGACGGACATTCAACGATCACAAAATCTCACCATGAGGACTTTGTGCTCAGGTGAGCTAAAAAGTAGCAGATAATTTCAAATTTATGAAATTTACACATAGTTGTCCTTTTGTTGAGAACATTTGTGGATAATCAAAAAATTGCAATTTCTTCATTTCCTACTATGTTTCCAAAACGTATGTGGCACAGAATCTTGAGAGGCATAAAAAGCCGCATTGTGTGAGAATGAGTTAGCAGAGTGGAGTTAGAACCCTTGATTGCGCAGACGTTAACTGTAAACTAGGGTGTTTATATTTGTTCATTTGATCTATGGAGTAAATCATCTTATGGCTAAAACTGCCAGTCATTTTCTTGAAAAAATCCGAGTTTTTTTTAGTTGAATGCGTAACCTATTCATATTATAATCAAAGTACTGAAAGTACTGTAAGCTATCAAAGCATGGTTGAATTTAGAAAACTCTCCCTTGTTGGGTAGAAAACATTGTGGACATTGAAGAAATTGCTTGTAAAAGCAATTTCTTCATTGTCCACAATGTTTTCCAAAGCTTTTTTCCAAATACTTAAAATGCGGAATTGACTGGGAATGGGTTAAATAGCAAGCTTTTGATAGAGATCTCTACAATTTGAATAGAATTTGCAATAATCCTAAAATACATAAGAACTATTTTTTTATGGCGTAGGCATTTAACGGATTTAGTGGTTAAGCCTCCAGTGGCAATTTGCACTCGTTGAACTTTGAGACGACCTCAAAAGTTTGTCTGTTAACTTAAACTATCAAAGCTGACGCTTTGCTAGCTAAAAATTCAAAATATTGACAAAATGTGTTCAGTTGCTCAATAAAATGCCCACAGGCTTTAAACTGATAACAACATTTTTTTACTAAATTTTAAATTGTCATCCATGAAAACTAACAAGCACCCACAGGGTTTGACCTTGTGAAATAGTATATATGTGTGGGGTTTTTTAGTGTGTGTGTGTTTTGTTGTTGTTGTTGTTTGGGTTTTTTATCTTTAGTGTCTCAAATTAAGTTTGTAAAGTATACCCAGACAAACATTCTCAAAATTTTCAGTCATTGAGCACGAACTGTTGCTTACAAATTTGTTTTACAACGATTAGTCCCACTGACGTTGTTTTTTTTTTTACCAAAGTGACATAATTGTGAGTTTGTGACAACATCAAAAAGAAATCGAATTATCAAAAAATCATTTGTAACCATGGTTAATTGAAATGACTTGCAGTTGTTAAGCCATTCACACACAATGACACTTTTAGGCGCCTCTAAGAAATAATAACAAGTTTGGTTAACACAGTGGAGTATGAAGTAAAAGAACTTTTTACGCAAAGCGCCAGATGACTATAAAGTCTGTATTCGTTAGACGCTTTCAAAGAAGATCAACAACAACAAGACTTTTCCACTGCGGTGAAGATTTACTTCTACTAATGTAGATAATATTGTTAGAAATGTAAGATCTGTTTGTTGCAATGTTGTTGTTTTTATTTTTCTCCGTTCTCCCTGTACCGTTCTCCCAGTAATGATCTTCAGAAGCGTTAAAAGTAGCCTATAAATTACTCTTTTTTTCATGATCTATTTTTTACCATGCGCAATGAAATGTATGATAATCCGGTATATGTTGAAACACGCACCTGTAATGAGGATAATTGTAAACCTAATTTGGATTGCAGCTTGAGGCTAAGAAAGGATGTAATGGTAGTACTGGTGCGTGAAAATCAGAAACCAGTGCTCTCAATAAGCGAACGTCGACGTATACTAAGTCAAAAAAATCAGAAAAAAAACTGTCCGATGAATTAGCCCCGGACGTAAATTAACGTCCGAGATTCGAGAAAAACGTCCTAAATTCACCACTCGGACGTTTTCTGAAGGTACAAGAAAAATGGTTTGACAAACAAAAGAATGTATTTTCTGGCGATAAAATACCCTCGGGTAAAATCGAATCCACAAGGAGTTAATCGAAATGTCCCCATGACGACCGATGTAGATGGAAATTTACATAGAGCGTACTCGATTATAGCCTGTTCGGCAACCGAGCCGTCGCAGCATTTAGCATTTAGCAGCATTTATTTCTTTGAAAGTCACTCGATTAATAACATGCCGGTCCAAATTAAAGCAGGCCCGTGAACATCGGACTAGATTTCGTCGAATATTTCCGTCCGGTCGAGTGAATTTGTGAAAACTATGTTTGGAATTGAATTCGCTCGAAATGTCAAGTCCTGTCTACAAGTAGGTGGCGCATACAGAAGGGAGCGTCAAAATTGCATACCTATTTTGCATTCTGCATACGTTTATGATACGGGGGATTCTATTTCGTATCTTGACATGACGTCCGTGGTAGGAACGACTGATCTCGATAGTTTCTGAGAGTTTTCTCCCTTTTCAATGACGTCACACGTGCTGTCTGTAAACATCAACTTTTATAGATGAAACGGGATTTCTTGCAAGATGCAACTCTGTTTTAAGTTTCATTTTTTTGTACTGTTACTTTTATTTACGTGGGTGATATATATCGCATGTACGTGGATATCTATGATGTTACGGCAGACGGTTTCAGAATAATTCTGTCTCGATTTTTTTCACACCCCTAAAGTTTCAAAGTCAATTTTCTCCTATTCTACGAATCAGAAATTTGTCCAAATGCAGAGAGATTTGCAAACAACAATTACCAAATATGTCCACCCACATTTAAAAAAGGATAGTGTTTAAGGAGCGAAAACATTGTGGAAAAAGGAGAAATTAATGTAAGAAACAAATTTCTTAAGAAACAATCTCTTCTTTTACCACTTTTTTGGGGGGGATGAGGTGGATGGGTGGAGGGTTTATCGTCCAGGTAGTGAAAAAAATTCCTTGATTTTATGAAAACGATCTGAAATTAAAATTTCGATTTTGAAATTTCCAGAAATTGGTCCTTATTAAGAGAACTGAGGAACCCACTGTTAGGTGCTTCAGCCGCCGCGATATGACTGAAAGATTCTTTAAAGCGGCCTTAAACTCAATTCAAACAAACGTCTCTATTGATTGATGGGGAATGCACCATGGAAAGGTCATTACCCGTTTTGTCTCCGGCAACAACCAGAGTCATAAAAACTCCTGTTTTTCGCCTCCGGAACTTTTGAAGTTATGATAGTTCGTGTGAGAAAAATAAAATTAAATATCAATATTGTTAAGACATTATTCCATCGGTGTGCGACCAAAATGACCTAACGACAAATTATCTCAAATTGTATTTACGACCTTTTGCTAGCCCTTCGATGATAATCTGATCGTTCGGTCACAACCTTTGATCAAACGACAAAGTATGTCGGTTGAAACATGAAAATATAAAATTTGTTTCATCAAATGAGACACCTTTATCAGTTAAATTTAAGAGTGTTTATTGTATTGTGCCAGGAAACAGGTTACACAATAACCGTACAAATACTGTGTTATATCGAAGCTTTAGAACAAGACTATTACTGATCGGGCAGGATTTTCATACTAAATGCGATGTCGACAAAATCCCCTTTTTACAGCACTTTCTTTGTTGAAAATAGTGTGGAAAAGGGAGATACATTTTGGTTTTAATTATATTTTCTAGTCCCAAATATGTTGTTTACATGTCTGATCATGTTCATTTGATCTTCAGCATATTATCTTAATTAGGGTTATTTGTAAATCTAATTAAGAAGTAAGCATTTAATGTCAAAATAGAGCAATGGATAGAATTATCCAACATGTGTAATTTTTCTAAGCACAAATTGTAATTAAGTTAACCCCTGTCTCTCTAAAAATGTAATATTCCTCCTTTAGCAAGAAGTAAAGACAAAGATGTGCAGTCTGACCTTAGTCTATACCGCCTAATTTTCCTTCTTAAATTGAACCATTGAAAAAATGTATTTTCAAAAAAAAAATATATATTGACTCGCATTCAGTCAATCCCTTCTTTTATCACTTTGATTTCGATGAAATGTTGCAACGTTCTTTATTCAGCTTGGTAAGGGTGAACTGTTTTGTTGAAATTTGGACAAAAGAATGGCATATAATGACATTCAAATTGACATTTTTAAACTAAAAAATGACAGTAAATTTATGTTTCATGCCCAGCTTAAGAAGTCTAAGAGCTCAAAAAGTGCATCTAATAATTTTCATTTTCAATTGTTGCCTGTTGTACCCACGAAAACCCATGACAATTTGATTTTGCAATATAAGTTGACTTCTTTATTATATTTTGGTTATTTTTTCATTAAACTGTTCAATAATAATTTGATTTCAGTGAGATAAGAGAGCTAGTAAAATAATTTTACCCAAGTTTCACAGGTTTCTTACACCTGTCACTTACGATCGTCGATGCATGACCGGTCAAACAAGATGGGTGTTATCAATGATTATGGTGTATGTAAGGATAATCAATTAAAATTTTCCAATAATCTACTTACTATTTCAATGACCCTTGAACCATGACAGATGATTTCAAAGTGTCACTTTGACATAATGACTGCGAACGTCGAACGCATGTCATTGAAAAAATAGTCGTCCGTCGGAATCCTTTGATAGGATTTTTGTCGTCCCTTGAGGAAAGTTGTCGTCTCAGACGACAGTACTGTCCTTTCCGAGAGCCCTGAACCTGTAATTTAAAATTACAGATCATTTTTCTGATCAGCTTTCTCTATTTATTATCATTACATTTAATCATTTCTATTTTTCATACTTTTCTTCGCACTATAAACATCATCATCATCAATACCATTTACGTCATTCATGGATCGTCGAAATGATACCCTTTTTTTGCATTACAATATATTCTTTTTAATTCATTGTTTGGCACTTTTTTCAAGAAAATGCTCTCTCCTTTTCTTCCACAATTCTATTGTATCAATGGTGCGAATATATGAAAAATATTCTGTACTGCAGGCGTGTTTGATATTAAGAAAAGAAGAGAGAGAGATAGATGGAGAGAGAGAAGGGAGTCTACATTGGTGGACTCAAAGACTGAAACAAATATTTAAAAAACAGCATGCCTGCTCTTTTCTTCTTTATTTTCATAATATTAAAGTTTAATTTACTTTGTAACAATTTAACCTTTTTAGAAAAAGAAATATATGCACCTTGATGTAGACTTTAGGAGAATTGTATTTACATAGGCCTTTTATGGCATATCTAAAGCAAAATGTGGTCATTGGTTTTTAAATGCTCTAAAAATTAAAAAAAAAAGATTTGGGCAATCACATCAACCAGGATTATTGTTGTTATAACCAGCCTACCATGTGAGAGGTGGGGTTCGCTATGTTTGACGTGTCTGTGATTGGCGCATAGTCGCAAATATAACCAATCAGTGTGCCGAAAAAATAAGGAAGGCTTATGTCTTTTGCGTAGTCTTGATAATTGATATTATTTCAAAGCCATTAATCTCAGACAAAAACTAACATCTAGTACTAGTAGTTTGTATTTATTATAAATCATCAATGTGATCCTTCAATATTATTAGCGATTTTTAGACTATAACTTACTTGTTTTTCCTTATTGTATGTGTTAGTGGGGGTGTAAACATGTTTTCAAAAAAGCTTATTGCATTATGATATGAAAAGATAATTTTCGCCAACTCGAGTGTTATTTTTCATATGGTCTATCTTTTTTGTTCAATCCCTGGTTTTTACGTCCCTGTGTTTTGATACTTTAGAAAAATATTTTGGAAAAAAAGAAAACACCGTGCCGTTTTAAACTCAGTTTGATTAATAATACCCGGTAATATCATCGTTATCATTCGCTGTAAATAGACTGTATATGTCTGCTCACAGGTCGAACCATTTTCGATTCCCGCAGCCGATCACTAGACTTGGTGTCGAGTATATATCGCATTTAGCAAGATTTGATTTGGAGCGTGCGCAGTGAGAGCCAGAAAAGGTGTATTGCTTATTAAAATCAATTTCTTCATTACCCACAATGTTTCTACCCAATCTGTAAAAAATAAGAATTACATCAAATTAAAACAGTATGAACAAGCCAGACAAAGAGCGACCAAAGCTCAGACCTCTAGAGCATAACTGAAATCGACTTTTTTCATATCCAGATTTTTTATGTTCTACCTTAATTATTAAACAAAACTTCTAAATGAGAAAGAAGGGTTTGTATATCCACGGGGATAAGGGATTTCGGAATCATGTTTAACTTTAATGTATGATATACGTCAGTTAACCCATTCCAACACAAACACCATTTTTCACGGTCTTCAAGAAAAACAGTTAGAAAAAATGCGTAAATTGAAGAAATTGCTTTCAACAAGCAAGTCCTTCATTTTCCACATTGTTTTCAAACCAGAAAGTTTAAAAAAATATAGATTTAATACACTTTTAATTGTCATCCTAAATCCTGTATTTTTGCTATCTGGTAATGGGTTTAATATTCTAAGATAAATGGGAGTTAAACTTGGACGATAAAATTTAACACAAAATTCTATTTACCTTAAACTCATTCCAACAAAATCCCATCTTTCATGCCAAAGAAAATAAAAGTTTTTAAAAACATTGTGGAAAAGAAGGAAATGGTTTTCAACACGCAATTTTTTCGCCATCCACAAGGTTTTCTACCCCAAGAGACAGAGGTTTGTTAAATTTTTTCAACAAAAAAATTCCGTCTGCAAGCAATTTTTAATTTTTCACAGTCTAAATGTTTGATGTCTTGTAATGGGTTAACTACTTAGCCTACCCTAAACGACTTCCACTTACATGAAATGATCGCCTACATCTAATGTGAATTTGGACTAGTCTAAAATTTCGTTGTCTGGGAATGGGATAACCCATTACCTTACAACAAAAATTCAGACTAGTACAAATTGAAAGTAGTGCAAATGACCAATTGACCCTTTCCCGTTTTTTTTTTTTTTTTTTCTTTTTAAATTTTGACTGGTCCAAAAATGGAAAGAGGTTGTATACGACAACAAAAATTTGGTGCAATTAGGAATGAAACCATCCTTTGTGGTAGAACATATTGTGAAAAAAAGCAGACATTGCTTGTTACATTTTAGATTTTATAAATTCCTTGTTGAAAACATTGTGTAAAATAGAGAAATAGCTTGTAAGAAGCAATTTCTTCATTTTACACAATGTTTTCCCATTGTGTTTCTTGAGAAATGTGTGGTAATGGGTTAACTAGATATGTAAGCGAAACATCTATATTAGAATTTTTCACCTAAAACACTACGTTTACATGTGTCTTAAAAACTTCAGACTAAAATGAGCATGTATCTTATGCTTTTTATGTACAGTCTCTACTCTACATACATGGATGACTTTCTCCTTTAAAAACTAAGCTTAATTAATTTTTTATCCCGTTCCAGATCAGACTTACGATTCCAAACAAGAATGATTAATCAAATTATACAGGGTTTAACTCATCCCCTTTCAAATCCTTCCTTTTAAGCCCCCGAGAAAATAGCTTGGGAAATAATGTGGAAAATGAAAAAAAAAAAGCTTGTATCAAGCAATTTCTTCATTTTCCACAATCTTTTCTATCAAAAAAAAAACAAACAAAAAAACCCAAAACAATCAACTTAGGACCAGTCTAAAATTTTGTCAAGTGAAAATGGCTTAAATCGGATCACCAGTGCCATACAAAAAAGGTTAAAAAAACAAAAAATGAAAGACCACTAAATAGCTGCAATATCGTAGTCCTCTTTCTAATATTCATTGATTATAAGAAAGAGGAGCCAGAGCCAAGATATAAACATTGTACTTTGTATAACCAACCAAGGATCTGCCTTGATTTGTTTATTTGTTCAAACTCTGAATGACTGCCATTCACGAATAGACGTGGTCAGGAGTCAGTGATTGTGGCAGGCAATTGTAAATTTCAAAATTGGAATAAGTTTAGGGAAAATAGCTAAGGGAAAAACTGCGTGAGGTAAAAGGGGGCAGAGTTGATTCATCGACTTCTCATTGTCATGTTCCTTATTATACTCTTGGTTATTAATATATCCTATTACCAAAGGACAAAATTCCAGAATGGTTTAATAAGGTGCAGACGACAATGCTATGTTAAAAGAAAATGAACAATTTTCATCACCATGAAATTATTTTGTAAATGATAAAGTTGCTTGTTATATACACTTGCTTCATTTTCCACAATGTTTTCCTTGAGGTGGTCAAGCGGAAATGTGGGGGAATGCGTATAGATGCCTTATAATACATTGTTTAATAGAATTTCATGCAAAGCATTGTCAGAACTCACCTGAATAGTAGTGTTTATGTCCCTCGCATTTCTTCTTAATTTCACATGTTTCTGTCTTCCGAGAGAGGTCAATCCATTTTCAAAGTCAAAAGACTAAGCCATTCGAATTTTACATGGCCTAAATTTCAATACACTCTGTACGAATGTAACTTGAAATATAAATAATAATATATTAATTATGTCAACCTATATCAAAAGCTTTAAAATGCCATCTTTAATTATAATGATCTAAAGTCACTAAGTCCTGTAATTAGTTGTCCACTAATCAAACATGATCGGTTTGGTTTTTACACTACTGCGCATGTGCGTTAATTCTATGTAAATTAGGTTCGGGAATTCGCTCCTTGACTAACCCTTCAACCTCGAATACTTGTTTTTATTAATCAATTATAAAACAATTCAATAATTTCAAATTGCTTTTATCTGTCTCTTTTTTGTCAGTGTATTGAGTTTATTTAAAGGTTGTTTTTTTTATTTATAGCTGCATACCCAGCTTTTATGTATTTTTTATCTCCATGAACTGAAAGAAGTTTTGCTCGGCCACATTTATAATTCCAATTTATAAAAACACCTTACGGGTTGGGTTATTGCCGCAGTTCTCCCTTTTGCTATTTTTCGGGATTTATATTTTATATTACTAAAGTTTATCAAGAATGTTTCAATTTTTGAAATCAACATTTACTTAAATAGACGATCTAGGTCTACGTCGCTGCATACTTTTTGAAATGGATAGATTTTAAAAACAAATTAGAACACATAACATTTTGAAACACATAAAAAATGACAGTTTGTAGGAATACACCATTCGTGTTAGCTGAAAAGGCGTCAAGTGGTATCTTCTATTCGTTTTTAAATCAATGCGATTGGACCATATACATCACTTTTATGGCCGTATTATCAAAGTCTATTTAGTTTCCTACCCTAAAACGTGGACAACGTCACTGAGCAACCATCGAAATTGTAAAACTAGTATACGTGAAATAAACGTGAAAAAATATGATTATATAGACAAAGATTGGTCAGCGCCCCCTCCCCAAATATTTGTCTGGCATAATTTTGAATTTTTTAATGTACAATTCACCACTAAATTTGATATCACGAAACCTTTGTGGCAAATGGATAAGAAGCATGTCAAAAGTAGATTTCTTCCCCTATTCATTTCAGATTGATAACCACTTGTACGTAATTAGAATGCTGCAAAGGAATTCCCACATGTGTCACATAATTTTCTAAAAAAAAAATTAGTTTATCAAGCTATTTGGGATATAAAAGCTGTTTGAATTTGTATGAATATACATACCCGTTATATATGTATATATCGAATGCCCGATTGAAATTTGAATGAAATAATTCAACCCTTGGGGTTCGTGCTCAAGAATATGTTTTAAAAAGAATGGGCATTTCTCTATGCTTCACAGTTTCTATTTCATCTAGAATTTGCAGACAACAAATTTATGTTGATGAAGTTTTTATTTATTTATTTTCACTTTTTTGGGTACAAAAATCGTGGATAATGTTGTAACAAGCAATATTGTCATTTTTCCAAAGATTAGTTCCTTGAGGGGCGTCTAAAGGCGTCATTGTATATTCTGGGAATCAAAGTTATGGTTGAGCGGTTGTATCGAGCGGCAACATGAAAGGACATCGCAACGCGAGAGACTATAGCTTAACAGTATAAGGTGGCCACCTGTGACTGTCTACAGTACTTGTTTCGATGCGATTTTAAGCACTTTATTTTGATTATAAGTGTCGATATTTTTAAACAAGCAATAACGGACTACCATGTAATTCAGAGGAAAAAGTCAACGCGGGGATTTTGAGACATGGGCAAGGTATGTGAAATTAAATAACTTTAAGCTTTAACACCTTTCAAATTGGACCAGTCAGAAATTTTGTCATCTGGCAATGGTTTCATCATCATATGTTTGGTTTCATCTTAAATTTATGATAGCTTTTGCCTATTAGTCAGACAATAAATTTTTGTATTGATTAATCTACCTTTTGACTAAAATAGATAAAACACGCGCACACACAAAATCACCAAGGGTTTGATTTAACCCATACCTGTACAATCACTGGTTTTTACGTCCTTGTGATTTTACACTTCAGAAAACATTGTGGGAAAAGAAGGAATTGCTTGTAACAAGCAATTTCTTCTTTTCCACAATATTTTCTCCTCTACTGAATGGTTATATTTCAAATTACATCCAATATAAATTTCAACTGCAAAACCTTTGAATTTGGGACAAGTCTAAAAAAATTCAAAACAGGAAAGGGTTTAAAGACACTTCAGACATCATTGAATTTTTGGATGTATATTACACCATATCACAGATTAAAGGGTAACATCAATCATTATTGATTTCCCATAAAGAGGCTGATGTGCCCTACTGTATATCATGTTATATATAAACAATCCCACTTTAAGGATAATTAAATTTTAATGAGATGCAAAGTTATTTGGCATCAACCATTATGATTGGTTAAAAATTTGGTCCTATAACATCAAAAGATAGTTGCCATCATATCAACCCAACACCTTCTATTATATTTCGAAACCTACATACAAGCTTACACATCCATTAAATTTGTTGGTGATTAACCCATTTCAACACAGAAAAAATTTTGACTGGTCCAAATTCAAAGAAGCTGCAGACGACAATTTCAAGTTGATGGTATTTTGATTTTTTTGTCTTTTTGGATAGAAAACATTGTGGATAATGAAGAAATTGCTTGATACAAGCAATTTCTTCATTTTTTCCACAATATTTTCCAAAGCTTTTTTTTCTTGAGGGGCGTAAAAAGAAGGAATTGTGTTGGAATTGGTTAAAGATTGACAAATATATTTAGAAAACAGATTTTAGAACGTCAGGTGTAATTTTGCTGGTTGTAGGTACAAAATGAGTTAGGGCTGTTCAAAATTATTTCAAAGTGTAAACAAAGATTGATCTTAAAACCGGGGGTGCGTTCTTTTCGTCAAGATTCTTATTAAGATTTTTAAGATAAATCGGTCTTTAGATTAAGATTTTTAAGAAGCTAAATAAGAATCTTAAGAATTCTTAATGAGGATTTTAATCGTACTCAGTATTGGCTTTAAACAAGTAGCCTTGACGACGTCGAATATTTTCAGTAAAAATAACAAAAACCTTTCTTTAAAATGTTACTAAAATCTTATTTAGCGGGATTTTTCATCTCGACGAAAAGAACGCACCTCGGATGTTAAACAGGAAGTAAGGTAAATCGTCTTGTTTCCGAGCAATTGGACGCCGTTATACATGCGGGGAACCACGAAATTTGTCCCCATAAGTCGCCATTTTGACCAGAAAATCCGTTAGGTGGCGCTAATCAGGAAAAGGGTCAATTGTGTCTTTTTTTCTGGTGTAGGCTACTAGATGAAATTAAGATTGTTGTAAAAACTGTTTGGCAAACACAGACATTTTCTTTACTAAGAAGATGCATATACTTGGCCTTAGATTTGCCGAATAAAACGTAAATGGGGATCAAGGTATGCAAACGAGGAAATGAGAAAAAGAAAAGTTAGATTCCAATGGTTCTATCGGGTATTCTTGTAGAAAATCGCTTCTATTCGACGGAAGGATAATATTGATGACATCATAGGCGTGGTCTGCACAAACATGGCGGACGTAATCTTTTGCTGCATTTCTACTTACCAAACTTTTATTGTTCTTATTCAGATATCTACCATCTTTTGTTCGGTAATACATTAAGAACTTTATGGTTTCTATTTTGTCCATATTGACTTATGCAGTTAACACATTTCAATCATGACAAGTTTCTGTGTCAATAAACAGGGTCCGTGCCTTATCCCTTTCTCAATTTGGAAATACTCTAACATTTGCCAACATTCGCGGCTGTTAATCAAGGATTTAACCGACTTATCAAATTATTTATTTAGACCGGACCTGAGCTTTTTATTCCGACAACCGCCAACATTTTTGGTTGATTTGGCGACTTAAACGTCTTAACTACAGCTTTTTCATGCTGTAGTTCCGACGTTTAGGTCGCTATCTAACCTTTTACCTATTTGTTACATGCTTCTTGGCATAAAATTTTGAGAAATGACACCGTTAAAAATCAAAACGGGACTGCTTGCCCGGATTTAATGGGCGGGGCCAGCGATTAGTCAATAGTACGGTGAAGTAAATTGTTGACCGATCCGAATTGAAAGAAGTTACAGACATTATCTCAAACTAAGCTAACTTTAAAAAGGAAGAAAAAAACTAAATAAGGTAGAAAACATCGGGAAATAAGGTCAATGCTTGTTACAAGCAATTTCTCCTCTTCCTATAAAGTTTACCATAATTTCAATTCGGGACACACAAAGAAAAAGACTAACAGGGGCCTAGTCGCCAATGCCCCCCTAACTTTTTGGCTGGGTACTTGAAGTTTTGAGAAAAGGCCCACACCCTAATTTTAAATAAATTGTATTGAATATTTGGCAGCTGGGCCCCCAAATTGAAATTATCAGTCTTTTCCCCTGGGACAGGGCGTCAAAAAGAACAAATATGTGGTAATGGTTTAGAAGAATTGCTAATTTACCTGTATTTATACTTCTTATCCTAATAAACACCAATAGGGACAATGAAATGAAATGGGTAGATTAAAAAAAGTATAAAATTAGAAATGAACTGTGTTTTTTAAGCATGTTTAAAACTATTATCAATAAATATATTTCAACTCTAAGAAAAAATCCTTTAGGAAGGATATCGGTCCCACTCCAAATAAGGGTAGGAAGAACACTGCATTTGTTGAAATTGATCATATATAAAGATTACAGTAAGAACATCTTTTACCAAAATTTTTCATGAAATTTATATATCTTTGGGTAATATTTTATGTTACTTAGTCTAAAAATTGTTTTCACTTTATCTTCCAGTACCTGGAGAACCTACCTTACATTTCTGGCATTGAGGAACATGAGTTTGAAGAACGTGTAGAGACTTATGACACTTCAAATTACATAGATCTGCTTGGAATATCACTAGATGAAGATCTCTGCATGAATAATAATTCTTATTTAAAGTATCTGTTCACTCCAATTGAACACCTTTGGTAGAAAATGAGGACCTTTTAAGAGGATAAGAAGAAAGTGATTTCTCTGGATTTGATGATTTTGAACTTATATACAAGCACATCAAAGAAAAGTAAAAGCATTATAGAGGTACGTTCATAGCTAATCAATCAACATGAACTGTTAACCCATTCCCATATAATTCAGCCATTTGACGACATTCTAGAATAAAGCTCTGGAAAGTAGTGTGGAAAATGAAGGAATTGTTTGAACAATCAATTTTTTTCATTGTCCACCGTGTTCTTGTCCCCAAAACGCTAAGATTTTTGCAATTCTCTCAAACTGAAATGTTGTCTGCAACAACTTTGAAAGGTTAAAATTGTGTCTTTTGGTAATTGATTGAACACTATTCTTTGTACAAACATTAGTCGTATTTCAAGAAAACTTTTTATGTTTCAACCTTTTCACATACCAGCAATTTTTTACTAAGCATTTTACTGATTGCAATTTTTTTAGGATGTTTATAATTTAGAAATAAAGCGAAAATGATAGATCTGCAGATGTAATTTTGAAAAAGGCCTCTGTCCATGTAATATGGTTTCATAGGCAACATGCATTTTGAAATCAATTAATAATTTGTTTTTCTAAAAAATAGGTCATATGAAACAATTTTTACAAGTTTACTAGATTGGGTGGTCACAGTTTATTTCAATGTATTGTGACTAAGTCCCACTCAATGATGTATTTGATGTCCCCCAAGAAAAACAAATGGGAAAACATTGTGGAAAATGAAGCAATTTCTACCAAGAAAAATGAAAAAAATATAAATTTTTATAAACTAAATTTCGGTCTGCAACTCCTTTAAATTTGGACCAGTCTAAAATTTTCTGTCTGGTAAAAGGTTAAGCTTGCTCAACGCTTTTGAAAGTTGTCCCCTGAAAGATTAACTCCTCTCTCTCTCTGCTGGCTTTTAGCTCACTTGAGCTGAACATGCTCAAGGTGAGCTTTGTGAGCATGTTGGGTCTGACGTACGTCATACGAAGTCCGTTGTCCGTCAACATATCGTTTGCACTCTAGAGGCCACATGTTTGGCTCAAATATCTTGAAACATGATCAGAGTGTTGGTCTCCAAAACAACCTCGGACAAGTTCAATATTAGATCAACTGGGGAAAAATCTAGGTCACTAGGCCAAATATAAAAAAAAAAAAAAAATCCTATGTGCACTCTAGAGGTCACATTTTTACTCAACTGTCTTGATACTTGGTCTGATCATTTTTCTTCATAGTTTCACAGTCAAGTTGGTCAAATTCGAAATTTGGTCATTTTTATTCAAACAACTTTAATTTGGTATTATTTTTAAAAGTAGGTCACTAGGTTAACCTTTGTATACGACGTAGAGACTACATTTATGGTTAAAGAACTTGGTTGAAATATATTTCTCCGTGATGTATCAAATACAGAATTTTGATGTAGTTTTGCCCTGGGTTGTAATATTAGGTTACTTGTGCTTTTCAACCATATGTTGCCACTGACTCAGATGAGCACTTCCGGGCCAATGGCTGTTTAGTTTTTGGATTGTTCTTACTTTACAATGTCATGTGCTACCCTTTGAATTTTGATAATTCCAAAAGAAAAGCTTTGAGAAGAAACGACTAAGAAAATGTTATGAACAAGTGATTCCCATCTTTATGCCCCAGCCATGTAACGCTGAAATTAACGTTACCTCCAGCCATGAGTACGTGAGTATGTTGGTAGGTTTTAGTACAAATGGCACTTATTTTCAATTACATAAATCTTCAAAATGCCATCTGCGACCTCTTTGAATTTTTATCGGTAATGGAGAATGGTACGAAGGGATCAAAACAGAATGATTAATCTTTTATTTGGTTTAATCAAGATGTGAGACATTGTTTCACTGATATTCATCTCATTTTTTAACCTTTTCAGAAAATATTAGGATGAAGTTAGAAAGTATGTTCCTACACCCTTTATGATGAAAATAGGGAGTTGAAATGCATTTAAATGTGCACCAAAGATTGCACCAAAGATGCTGAATACAAGTTATTGAATTTTCATGATTAAATGGTGTATTTATTTTTGTCTTTTCAGATAAGATGAAAAATGCAGAAGAAATCAGACACCCAGAATAAGATACCCCGAAGGCAAATGCAGTTATGTCTTTGAAAAAAAATCTTAAATATGACATTGGTAATGTTTGTGATAGATAATTGCTAATTGCAGTCTATTTAGCAACATGAGACTATTTATTCTTTCTCACAAAACAACTGCAGTATATAAGATTTGGAATTCTGTTTTCAACAAGTCAAATGTGGCAAAAAGAAAAGACATTAAGCATAAAGTTCGTCTTTAGAAACACTGTTGTTTTTTAATACATGTATCTCCTTATTGCATGATCAGACAGGATGGGAGTTTAGGATGATCTTAGTCTACTTTGCAGAGGTGTGTAATTTGTGTAACGGCATAAGAAAGCTCACGTAACCATGTTATGGGAAAAGGAGAAATAGCATGTTATCTTTTTAGTAATTAAACATTGTCTTTTCAATATCTCTCGGCTTTGCATTAATGCATGTAACTCATTTTCAATTCACACTGCTGTAAAGTTGTTTAGTTTTTTTTTTTTTAATTTTTTTATGATCACATTATGTCATTTAAACAGCTGTATACAATTTTAAAGATAGCATCGTTGTCATGGTCACATCCCAAGGTCGAAAGTTAACATTAAGCATGTCTAGATCATAGCTCCTTCAATCATCGAAGGATTTCTATAAAACTTCGCATAATTGTTCTCAGTCATAAGAAGATGTGCCATTGGGAAAAAATTCGGATAACTCCAAGGTCACAGCTTAAAATCAAATGTTGAATATGACCTTGTCCGGAGCATACATTCTAAAATTATCGATTGAATTCAAAAATACTTTATACAATTGCTCTCTCTCTTGAGTAGATGAGCTATTTGAAACGAATCTTAAGATAGCTCCAAGGTCAAGGTCACCACTGAATATCGAACAAGAAAATTTAGCTTTTCCAGAACAAAGATCCTTCAACTATGGATGAATTTCGAAATAATTTTACACTATTTTTCTTATCATGAGCAGATGTTCCATTTGAAAAGAGTATTCAAGCTAAAGGTCAATTTTGAAATTAAGCGTGTCCAGAGAATAGCTCCTTCAATGATATATGTATTTCAATATAACCCGGCACAAATGTTCTCTGTCATGAGTAGATGTGCAGTTTGAAAAGAAAACAACAATAGCTATTACTAAGGTCAAGGTCACAGCTAAAGGTCAAACATTGAAATTAAGCATGTCTGGAACACAGCTTCTAAAATTATGGTTTGAATTTGAAATAATTTTGCACAATTGTTCTCTATCGTAAGTAGATGGGCCGTTTGAAACAAAATCTTTTTCTTTAATTTGAGATACAGACTCGTAATATTTCATCAACAACAAAAATCATCTGCAATCAGTTTTTTGACAAGAGTTTACTTCGCAAATTTACTAGTAAAGCTAGTAATAAATATTTGTTCTTAGGAAATCTCTGTTGATTACCTTGAATAATAGTTCCTTTGCTGTATTACATGTATATATAACTTGAGATTTTTTTCCAATGTATATACAAGTATTGAAATCATTTTGAAGATCAACATAGTTTGTCGACTTACAATATTTGATTTTTATGCTTCTTTGGATTTAATATGGGCTCTTAACGTAATTTGAAAAAAAGAGAAAAGAAATGAATAGCAAGTTATAAAGAATGAAATTAATTTCACGGATCTGGGAGAATTTATGAAATTATGTCAATTTTAATGCAATCAGATAAAGTTTACTAAAGAAATAACAACAAAAAAAAACAACAATAAACAAATAAATAAAAACCAAGAACAACAACAACAAACAAACAAAAACCTGAGTATCAGAAAGGCAATATTATTCAATATTATTGGTCTACAAATTGACAATAAGTAAACGGATGAAACCCAAAGTTAATGTTTTATCAAGTGAAAGAGCAGTCTCAGTTTTCATGTAAATTTCGTAAAATTACAAAATGATATAACTTGCTAATTCAATATGAATGAACCAGGAAATGAAACATGCCATTGTTCATTTATGTAGGAAATTTTGTAAATTTACAAAAAAGTCTCAAACATTGATAAATTGATGTTTTTCTCAATGCTGAACACACCCTTTTCTGTTAATTAACCAAAATGTTTCTCATGTCAAATTTTTATTGAATGTTGTACAAAACCATGGAACTTCATAAATTTACGAAATCTCTCCATTAACCAATCGAATGATAAAAGTATGTCAGAAAAATACCTTTAATAGGATTTTCAGTATACACTAGGTTTATGATTGTACAAAACAATGAAATTTCATAAATTTACGAAATCTGTCCATTAACCAATGGTATGGCAGCAAAAATACCTTTAATATGATTTTCAATATTCACTAGGTTAATGGTTCAGAAAAGATCACAAAAATGTTTCTTATTTCATATTTTATGAATATTGTACAAAACAATGAAATTTCATAAATTTACGAAATCGGTCCATTAACCAATCGAATGATATAGGTATGTCAGCAAAATACCTTTAATAGGATTTTTAATATACACTCGGTTAATGATTGTACAAAACAATGAAATTTCATAAATTTACGAAATCTGTCCATTAACCAATCGAATGATAAATGTTTTTCAGCAAAATACCTTTAATAGGATTTTCAATATTTACCAGGTTTATGATTGTACAAAACAATGAAATTTCATAAATTTACGAAATCTGTCCATTAACCAATCGAATGATAAAAGTATGTCAGCAAATACCTTTAATGTGATTTTTCATATACACTATGTTAATGATTCAGAAAAAAATCACCAAAATGTTTCTTGTTTCTTATTCATTGAATATTGTACAAAACAATGAAATTTCATAATTTTACCAAATCTGTCCATTAACCAATGGAATGATAAAAGTATGTCAGCAGAAAACCCTTAAAGGATTTTCAATATTCACTTGCTTTTGTACTTGTTTGTTTTTCTACACAGGAAAATGTAGCTTCAATTTCCATGTACATTTTGTGAATTTACAAAATGATATCAGATTTTATGCTATATGAATGATGTTTTTATAACAATTCGCTGCTAGATTGTATTCAACAAAATAAAAATGTCAGTGTACAGATGTTCAACTGTTGCCATCATAATTGGATATATGTTATGAGAACTTATTAACTAGTTTCCAAACATAAGACGAATCATACCATTATATACAGGAAATTTTGTAAATTTACAAAACAGTTTCATTTATCCCTGATAAAGTGATGTGTTTTTCAATGATTATGACATCCTGATTTTATATATAACCAAGATATTTCTTGTTTCATATTTATTGAATATTAAACTCTTGGCTCCTATTTTTATGTCGTTGTGGTTAATTAAAGGGTCTACTTTACAGTAAAAGTCTGGTCATATTTACAGGAAAACAGGAATAAAATACTGCATCTCATGATAAAATCAGTTACTAAAAAAGAACGTGTTTCTTATACATACTGTGTCAACTACTGCTGTGATAGCCGCTACGGTAATTATGAATACTGCTGTAGTTATAGCGATACTGACACTGGATATAATAGCAACAATAATCAGGCATATTATGGCAACAGCGATAGTGGAAATGGTTACGACTATACCATTTCGGAAGACGGTTCTTGGTGGGCTGAACATATGTAAGTTATGCTTAGAAAGGGACACATCACAAATCATCGAGTAAATAAATGTTTGGCCGAACAAAAATAGAAAATAAATTTTATGCTGCTGCAATAACACACCATTTTTAACACATACGATGTTAAATCGGCAAAGAAATCGTGTGCCATGACGATCCAATAAATTAAATTGTCCAATCCCGGCTGTCATTCAAGGAATAAATCGACTAATCGGATTATTCATTCAGCACGGAATTGCTCTTTGAACTCGAACTTTGGTCGCCATGTGTGTGAAACATTTTCGTTGGTTTGGCGACTTAAACGTCGTAAAGCTACGACGTTTAGGTTGCCAAACAACCATTTCATCTCTTCGTTGCATGCTTATGGCTAATGAATTTGCAAAATATCACAGTTTAAAATCGAAGCGGAACTTCCTGTTGGAGTCAATTGGTTGGGCCAACGGAGTAAGTGGGCAGGGCCAGCGATTTGTCATTTAGTATCGTCAGGCATATATATAAACATTTTATTATAATTATTTTTTTTATGTTTGAGCCTGTTCGTGACATTTCCAATACGTTTACATTTGCGTCCGATAAAGGACCAGATCAGCCTGTGAATCGGCAAATTCTGATAGCAGCTTTTGTTGTTGTCTCTGTAGACAGCAAAGTTTCTTCAGGCAAACAGAGGATATCATTTGTACTCTGTCGGCTGCTCGATGTCTCCGCTCCAAGCACATGCGATATTGTCAGAAATGACACGCACACAATAATTTAACTTTTGACAATGCGTATGCCCATTAGCGATACTCGAGGTGTTCTAATTGACTAATCGCAGGGCCCGCCAGAATAACTGACTCCATTTGCCCAGTCAATTGACTCCGACAGGAGGTTCCGCTTTGATTTTTTTACGGCGTTTATTAAGTAGTTATGGTAGTATAGCGGTAGTGGTACTAGAAAACAATATGGTACTTATCGGTCGGTTGTATACTAAGCTGATTTAAGTACAATATAAACCATAATAAACCAACCAAACTAAAATATTTCGACATCATGTCCAAAATACTTACCGTTTGCGGTATAACAATGTTTTTTTTAATCCTTGTCATGCTGAGTAAAATCCCTTTTCAAAACAGCACGAAAATCAGGAGGCACTGAAAGTACTATTTGTAGGTCTCTATCTTATTGGAAAATAAAATTTCAAGAGCAACGCTTACTTAAAATGGACAAGCAGGTGGGGTAGACAAAGATCAGGCTGCACATTAGTGTAGGCTGATCTTTGTTTGTACATCCAGCAAAAACAAGAATATTCCGGATCCAGCATGACAAGAAAAAACGTAGTTTCTGGATCGAAACAAAAATAAATAGATAAATTAATCTCATCTATAAACTTAAGTGAATGAAATTACAAGCTGAAGGAGAGTCTATCACTGAGCGTGTACTTCAGTCAAACTTTTTTTCTTTTGAAGTTTTCAATTTAACGGAAATTTCAAGCTACAACCAAGTGAGCGTTGACACGTATCAATGTTTATATCAATTACATATTTCCCTTTCCTGTATAATCACTGGTTTTTACGTCGTATAATCACTGGTTTTTACGTCCATTCAATTTTATTCTTAAGAAAATATTTTGATAAAAGAAGAAATGTATCAAGCAATTTTTTTCTTTTATCACAATATTTTCTACCACATGTACTGCTACCGTTTCAAATTGCACTCATTTTTCATAGTCGTCTGTACCATGTTTCAAATTGGGCCAGTCTAAATTTTCGAGAAACAGGAAAAGGTTAAATCTCAATTACATCACATACAGATGTATAGCTCAAATAAATAGAAGGTAGTTACAAATCACCGAATACATTTCATGATAGCAACGAGCATTCTGACATGATCTTTGCAGGACAGACATACATTGCTCATACTTCGAAAGCATGAGGTCTTAATAAATGTCGTACCGTAAAAATTCTTACAACTAAGGTTGAAAAGGGTTTTTTATCTTAACCCTTGTCATGCTGTATAAATTACCTTACTAAATTGCTGTAAAATCAAAGGGCTGAAAGTACTGATAGGACTTGTTTTTCAAAAACCAATATTTCTATTAGAAATCAATTTCATAAACAAATTTAGCAGGAAAAGTGAAGCAGGAGGTGTAGACCAAGATCAGACTGCACTTATGTGCAGGCTGGTCTTGGTCTACACCTGCTGCCAAAACCGGAATATTCCGGGTTCAGCATGACAAGGGTTAAAAAAGATATATGTTCTCCATGGAGTCACGAATCCATACAAGTTCAAATTCATTTATCCTAGTCTTAACTAGTCTTAACTTCCTCGCGATATCCACATGCGACAAAAACAGAGTCTGAGAATTATTTGTTTTAATTATATCTATAGAAAGGTGCAAAAAAGTAATGACGTCAGTTTTAATGATGGGTATAAACTGTTTTGCATGGTAAAGCTTTTGGGCCCCCTTAAAGGCTGTCTTTCTGTAATTGATTGTGGCCTTAAACTGTTCAATGGCAGACAAATTTTTCGGCTGCTAGACAAAACAAAAACATTTACGAAGTCTGGACAACCCTAAGGTCTTGTCTATCGTTAAAGCATTTAAGTCTTCACTGGAAGGTATACGTTTTGGTGTTTGAACACGAAAGAGGTAGCAGATAATTGTTTTTATGCATTTTAAAGGTAGGTATCGATGATTTTTCATCTCACAGATTTTGATTATACCCCTCATCTACTAATTGAAAACGAACTTCTGAAAAGTAGTTTTATGAAGATCAGAGCTCTCTTACCAGAGAAATACAGGGTTTTCCCTAGGCTATTAATCTATTTTTAGATTAAGGTGAGACAGTTGCAAATGATATAGGGTCATTCATGTGAATCGAATAACCGTTGGAATCTCGCATTTAGTTTGAATTTCATATAATCAACGTCATCATTACGTCATTAGGAGTTACAAATATAAACATTTACCGCAGTTAACCGATTCCACTTGATATGACATGATGTAGGACGTTGGTTGTTTCGTTGGCGTTTGGTCATACGCAAATGAGGACATGCAATGTCGACTACCGAATTACGTGATAACTAAAATTCCGCTGAACTTCCGTGTTTTACCACAAAAAGTCACTTTTAGCCTATGTGATTACCGCCACGACATTAACTGACTCAAATCTAAGTATTAAATGAGCGTTTGAATATATTTTCCGCACTTTGCATTTATTTCTTATCCAGGTTTCAGATAAGATTCCCTTTAAGGAATGTGATGGAAGAAGCAGCCATAGTTCTGCAATGATAGAAATAATTCCCTTTGCTGTGAGGCTAATGTCAAAGTTCAAATCATATGAAATGATTCTTTATCTGAGACTTTACCATAGTGACCGAAATTTCCATAATGCTTAATGGCGGATTATCGATATTTATTAATTTATTATCATGTAATTTAACGAAAAGGTAGTGAAATTATTATGATGGTAAACTCAATGTTTTGAAAGATTTAACGCTGCTTTCCGTCACTTGGCTCTAAGGGGTATATCATCAGCGGGGCGAAAGACACGTATGACGTCATCAAGTTGCCATGTAATGCTCGTGCCAAATGGTGCACTGTAAGAGACTGTTTATATGACATTTGTCTCTTTTTACGTTTAACCCTTGTCTTGCTGAATAAAATCTTTTCAGAATTTCATTAAAATCAAAGGGCTGAGAGCGCTGGTAGTACTTATTCAATGGTCAATAAACCTTTTGAAAACTAATTTCATGAACGACTCTGGTTTGAAAAGATGGAGGTGTAAGCTAAGGTCAGACTGCACTTATGTGCAGGCTGATCTTGTCTACACCTCCTGTCAACACCACAATATTCCAGGTTCGGCATGACAAGGGTAAAGAAATAAAGTGAGTGTTTGCTTTACGTGTAAGATCGATAAATCGTTTATTATGTGAACACACACACAAAAACAACAACATATTTTCACTCATGGCTCCGGCAATCGTGAAAAATACAACTTTTAAAGATAACTAATTTTATCTTGAAACAAACAAATATTATCATCTATATAATTTTGTTGAAAACAAGTTAATAATATCTCTTATCGTGATATCATTGATATGTTTACGCATTTAAACTGATGGCAACTTCTTAGGGAAAAAGATCGGTTTAAAAAATATATGTAAAACCTATCAAACTTTACCTCTATTTCGCTGCTTACATACAAAACGATTTTATAATTATTCTTTGATAATGAAAACATGCACAGATTGTTGTCCTAGTCAAATTGATTTATCGCCGAGAGGGATATTCACGCACGCGTGTGTGTGTGCGTATGTGTGCATGCGTTCGTGTTTTGTCACTGATATTTTGTTATGTATATTGACAGTTGGGTGGCTGTGTTGATTGGTCTCGGAAGTTTTGGTACGTTTGTCGGCTTGATTGAATGTTGTGTTAAAGGTATAAAAGGATGCACTGCAAATAATAGAAGAACGGGCGCTGTCATCAACGCAACGCAACCCGGACAAGGTTTGTTTTTGTATTAATGTAAATTGACAAGTCGCGATTTCAATTAAAACATCCATCGACCAATTAAGTCTTTCAGTTAAACAGGAAGTGAGCTCGATATGGACATTGATTTAAACCTTTTTTTTCTTCTTATTTGGCGACTTAAACGTTCTCACTACAGCTTATTCAAACTATCTGCACCGTTCATAGGGCGAATAAACGAAGTCGAATTTCTGAAGCTACTTGAAGAAGTAATTTTTCATAAAGTATTACATCCATGCTAAAATTCAAGGTGATTATCCGTAACTAGATGGTTTAACGTTTGACGTTTTGATACTATCACAAAACTATTGTAAATTGATCCAGCTGTTGAATTAATTATTCAAGTTCATCAAACAATTAATGTACAAAAGAGGTGGATATGTAGTCTTTTGACTTTTAAAAGGTCGAAACGACAGCTTTATTCGAGCTGTAGTTACGACATTTTCCACGCCCAACAACGATATTGTGTATTCCTCGGTGTTAATTTGTTGGTAAAGAACACCATTCTACTCAAAGAACTCTCCTCGAAAGCTAATTTACAGCAGGGGTGCCTCACATAAATGTCGACCAAGCCAGAGTTCAAAGTTCACATCCCTAAAATGATTCGATTGGTCTGTTGGTGTATTTTTAAATTAATAATTCTAAAGAAAGCAAGTAGGGGTACTTCTTAACTACAACAGTCTGCAAGATTAAAACTACAGTCTGACTGCACCTATTATAGATGTGCGAGTTATAGTGAGTGATCAAAGGTCTATTTTGTCTGTACAAAATAGACAAACTAGACCCTTGATCACTCACTATAACTTGTACATCTATATGTGTTTAAATCTTTATGTGCACGTTTGTTTTGTATAGGAGTACTGATGACAAACAATACTGTTGGATTCCAACAACAGCCAGCTACTCAAGAAGGTCTAGTGCAACAAGGTCAAGCAATTTATCCACCGGGATAAATTGGAACTTCGAACCAAATAGACCAGACAGGGTCTACAAGCACGTCACAAAACGTTGGAAATATTCAAACAGAATACGCTTAATCGGCCATTTGTAGTTTGGTGGGACACGCGCTGAGGCGTTGTATGTTACGAATATTTTGATTGCAGACTTACATATAGTTATTATTACTTCTGCTATTTGTCTATATTACTAAAGTCATTACCAGACGGCAAAGTTTTAGACTGGTGTAGATAGAAAAGAGTTGCAGACGACAATTTGACGTTTATGAAAGTTTAGATTTTTTCAACTAATATGTTAGAAAACATTGGGGAGATTGAATAGATTGCTTGCTTCAAACAAGTTCTTCATAATACTCAATGTTTCCTCTGTTGCTTTTCTTGAGGAGCATCAAAAGCGTTTTTGTGTGTAAATGGGTTAAACATGTACTAAAACTAACTTTACCAACTAAGTCTAGAAAACATTTTACTTCGAATTTATATACTATCTAACGTGTTCTATTTTGATATTTTGATGCATCAGTGGTAAAAAATAAAATGTACAGGAATATAATGATGTGCTGTATCAATGAAGCCGGAATTGATTTGATTGCTTGAGCGAAATGGTCTTACATGACCGGTATAGGCGAGTGTGTGATATGCTAATTTGCTTTCAGAAATCCATCTCAAAAGAAGGAAGATTCCTCGGTAGACAGAACCAAAGACATCAATGCATTAAGTTAGCTTTCACGTATTGAAAAAAATCCGAATGTTCGAATGTAGCACTGAAAGGGATGATTTTGACTTTTTTAGTAAAAAAATAAAATTCAATGAAACTTTTGTCATTTCCCTGCTTGATTATTATTTCTCATGAAAATTATATGACTTGAAATGGAAACCATGCGCTACTAAAAAGGCAAAACAAAACTTATTTCTACTTCCATTCCCAGGGAATAACAAGTATGAAAACAAAAAATAAACAAAACCTCATAACATAGAGATTACAACACTTTATCCTAAAAGTGTTTCAGTACAAAACCATAATTAAAAGTCCATTGGTATTTTTGCGCTGCCCATTGAAAAGGAGTTACAAATCGCTCCTGGAGAAAAGTCATTATGAAATTTGTCTTCTAAATAAATATTGTATGAACTTTGTAGTATTCAATGTAAAAATTTGTTTCCTCGCGAAATGGGTGAGAAATTCCCCTTAAAACCTTGAGTATACTTTATAGCTAGCAATGCGTCAGCTTTGACAGACAACATTTTGAGGTCATCTCAGAGTTCAATGAGTGCAAACTGCCACTGGAGGCTTGACCACTTAATTCACTGAATGCCTGCGCCATAGAAAGTAGTTCTTACGTATTTCAGGAATATTTCAAACTCTGCCTGCAAATTCATCTTCTAGATATTGTTAGCTCAATCGAGCACAATGTGTTCAAAATTACTCTTCTCAGAGTTTTCAAAGAAGTTGAATACGACGAATTCAAATTGTTGAAAATGTATACCTCTCGGAAGAAATCAATTTTCCAGATTGTTTTCCGGAACTATTTCTTAAGAGACGTTAAAAGTGGCGTAAACTTCTTACTAGTTACTTAAGCCTCGTGTATTTATCATGATAACCTTTTGACAAAGAAGATTACTTAACAAAACCATGCTATGCTGGCTTACAGTCCTTTCAGTGCTTTGATTTATTTCTTTACTTAATCTTTGAATCCGTTAGCTAGCCTCTTTAATGCTTCAATAAAGGTTAACGTTGGTGAGACGTTTGTTTGGTTTATGAGTTACTGAAAATCCCATGTCAAAATGCGGGAACAAACCTTGGGCGAGTGTTTCTTAAGGCGAAACTTAAATATTATGACGAATTGTAACCCGTCGGGATTCAAAATAGGGACTTCCCTGTCCAGAAGAAAACGCTTTCCCAAGTCGCTATAAAATCAAGCTTGTACGACAAGGCAGTAAAAGCATCCCTTAATCAATTCACACAGAATGACGTTTTATGTCGCATTTCAAGAAAAACAAAAGGGAAACCAGTGAGTAAAATGAAGAAATTGCTTGTTGAAAGCAATTTCTTCATTTTACACAATGTTTTCTACTCATACAGATGAAAAAATCAAACATTTCATCTACTTAAAATTGTCGTCTGCAACTCCTTCCAGTTTGGACAAGCTTGTCGTGTGGTAATGGGTTAAGCGAACTGGTCTGGCCAATGTTAACTTGAGCATATAAAAACAAGAGTCTGCCAAATATTTATCTGTTTTGGATGACGAGTTTAAAGATTTTGGATTTTATGCAATTTATGATATGGCCTTAATTTTGCAATAAATCTGTAAATCTCGAATTCATCGATAGGTATTTTTTCGCGAAACAAATAACGCCGTTTAGAATGACGTCATAACTTGCGTTGTGACGCCATTTTGGCGGTAATGAAAAGGCTTGGAATCATTAGTGCAATCGGTTGTTGTGTTATCATATGTCGTTTTTTTGTAAAAACTGGTCTTGCCCATATCTTGAGAACCCTTCATAATATTTTCAAAATATTTCCCAGATTAGTAATTTTTTTAACAGAAAATACACTGTGCGGGACAACACTCTCAGCCGAAAGGTAAAGGTCGCGGCAGAGGGTCAAACGTCATATTGTGACCTTATACCTAAAGTTTCATATTTCACGCACTGTGCATCTAGGTGTGAGGAAAGTGCACTGAAATAGAGTGAAAAGAGCGGTCAGACCAAAGGTCAAGGTCACAGTAGAAGGTAATGTGTAAAATTGTCATCTTAACTTTAGCCCTTGAACCTACGGATTTTCATAATGTTTTCCTGTATTGTAAATCGTGATCAGAGCTTATGTACGTGAGACGGAATAAGGTTTTTACCTCAAACCACATGTCACAAGAGAAATATATTTTGTATCTTGAAACTATTGTACGATTTTCCTGATGCTCCACACACTTTCTCATCTGGAGAAGAGAAAATACACTGGGTTTCATTGATGCTTCTATGCTAATTATGAAGGTCACAAGAGGGGGTTTAAAGTTATAGTATGGAATACCTAATATCTATTGAGTTAGATTCTCATAATATTTTACATCTTGGTGAAGCAAAAAATAGTAGTTGATGCTAGCTTTCAGCCAGTGGAGCTAAAGAGAGCGATAGAGAGAAATATATAGTGTGTGGCCCTGTTCGATCTAGGGGGCTTTCTACCTAACAGACAACAAAACATTCCAATCGTTCGTAAAGCCGTCGGCTTCGCTTATCATCTATATACATCTACTTCGTCTAACCGGAGCATTTCAATACTGTAACTCTAGAATTAGTAATATTATTTCGGGATAAAAAACACCTTATTTTTTCTTAACAATGTGATATGATTATACATTATTAGTAATTGTCCAATATTACATATCTTCTTTCTTTCTATCCATTCATTCATTAGTTTTTTTTAACTTTTGCCAGATTTAATACACTCCCGTGAATGCACTGTATATTATTTGATGAAATGAATCAAATTTCAACTTGGTCTTTCTTGCCTGTGCGGACATATTGATAAATACTCGAAGTCGTGGAAACCGGTCCAATCTACCATTCATGCAGCAGAAGATTATATCAATTGCGTTAGGTGTTTTCATATTTAATTCTGCGTAGATCGGAACTTTACCATGGTAACTTTAGCGTCGGATTGCTACGCAATCTCAGGCTAAAAACGGTCGTCTAGTCGAATCTTTCATTCAGACCAGTAGTGAACGTTTGATCTCCGATCAATCATATGTCGTAAGAATCTGTAGTGCCCACGTTTATGTCGCCTACTAGCGATTTTTTGGTGGTTATGCGAGTGGTAAGGGAAACAATCAAATAATAGTGAAACTCACGACGGATAAGGTTATCTTTCTTATCCTAACGACGATGTGTATAGCAATTTTATTGAAATAATTATTGGTTAAGTCAATGTCTAACCAACGAACCTTCTTGTAAGATATCTTGAGTGCTAAACTTTAATCTGGCCTGTGCCAAAATATTTTTTGTCAAAAAAGAAAAACCGTCGTATTATGGTTTGAAGATAAGGTGATATCTGACACATTTACATACATGACAATGGTCAAGGAAGAAAATTCTATCAATTCTCTTTTGCAAACATGAAATGTATTCGCGTATCTCGATTCTACCTCGTGTCCCTTAACGTACCATCTGGTATTTACTATCGGGTATGTGTCATTATCTAAAGCGTTTTCGTCTTCGTAATACTCACCGCACCTTTATGTTTTGATCGACCGCGGTCAGAGCGCTGTTAAATTCGCTAGTCATACCAGCATATTCCAACTGAAGTGACTAAGCTAGGGTCGCCCACTGTCGACGTGTTACAAACGAACTCGAGTTCGGACTAGTGTCAAATAGTTTCACATGAACTAGTAGGGTTTTTACACAAAATACAAAATACGCCCTATACTTTGGGCCGTAATTAGATTTTCGAAATTTGAAATATTTTCCATGAAATGAAATGTTTTTATTTTTTGGTGTACAATTTACAGGTTTGTTCGATAGTCCATTTTGAACGCATAGTCTGTGATAAAAAAACTCGACGCCTAATCGAATTTGTGTTCATTACACGGTGAACTGATGCGTGTTCCCTTGTTAATTCGTATTCTATATTTATCATGATATGTCTTAAAGGCATAATATTAAGAAATTTTGTCTATATCTAATTGTATGTTTCCGTTTATTTATCAGCGCTAACGTAGCACATGCTCATATGAGCGACACCCCCAGAAGACGGTTAGTTGTTACGAGGGATAGTGCGAGAATACAGGACGAGACTACTGAGAGCTCCGCCTAGTCCTTTAACGTGCTCGGTGGATAGCACTGTCACACGGGGCCTAAGTTTAACGTCTCATCCGAAAGACAAATACAATGTAGTTTGTTAGTTGATATGGTCAGCCCAGGACTCGAGCCCATGAACTTGAGGTTTGGTGCCTATATCTGCGTATCATTCTATTCAAGTTGTAAACGAAATATTGCACGTTGTCACCTTGGCCGAGAAAACTAATATTGGCATGACCGAGTTTAACTTATTGATATTATTTGCATACCGGATCACAATTTTTATGTGTAATGTTAAAGCACTTACATGCAAAAATAATTTCCTAACAAAAATTTTGTTCTTCTTACGACATTTATGGCAAGAATTTTTTAATCGTAAAATATGTCAAACTTTCTTAAAACGCTAATCTAACTTTCTTAAATATAATTATTCTATATTGAACGTAATCTATTACATCACGACAAAACTTTAGACAGGTTCAAATTAAAAGAAGTTGCAGTCGAAGATTTATAGTTTGATGAACCAAAACGGTGAGTTTGTCGTTTCGACAATTTCACTGGTTTCTGGTGAAATTCCCTATAATCATCTGAAAAAAAAAGAAAATAAAAAATGAGTTTCATAAACTATGTTTTCCTGCTTTACAAATTCTAAATGAAGCTATGGAAAATTTCGGACGACAGTCAGGATAGACAGTTATTGACTTGCCGGCTGATAACTTTACAGACAGACGGGCGGACATGGTGACGACTCTACTAAAACCCTAGGGGTCTATTTAAACAGAATAATATCAAGAAAGAAAAGAAGTAGATTCTTAATCATTCTGCTTTTTCTTCTTTTCCTTCCTCTATTTCTTCATTTTTTCACGTCTTCTTCTTTCTTCGTTTCTTTTATTTCTACTACTACTATTCCTTTTTATCATCTTCTTTTCAAATCTTTTTTAAATAAGTAAAGAGGATATGTGAGCGCGTGCGTGACATTTCCAACCATTACACATGTGCGCCAAGTAAAGACTCAGATCAGCCTGTGCATCCGCACAGTCTAATCAGAGTCTTCACTCTGCTCTCTGTAGAAAGATACTGACCCAAAGCTTCTTTAAACAATCAGCGAATGTTCTAACTGTCCCAAATAGCTGTCCAGGGTGCTCAATGTGTGCAGGTCACGCACATGCGAAATGGTTGGAAATGTCACGCATAAGCTCATTTTTGTTTTCGTTGAGATATGACCATAAAAACTAAATCACACTGTATAAATATACGAAGGAGATTCATATATTCGTGTGGTTATGTTTTAGGTCCCTTTCTTCAATTAAAACAAGAAGATATTCTCTTCAGTTCTTATAACTTACAGCAAAACAAGGCAAATGTTTTACAACTTTTTTAGTAAAATTGTGTGGATCTACTTTGAATGCAAAATAGTTGCGTACTCAAAAATCTTGGTCGTTCAAGTATGAAAAGAAAATTCCAGCCTATCAAATTGCTTGGATCTTGATCGACGAAGCCAAAAGTTAATTATGTCTCTTTGTTTTAATGTTTATAACATATTATTTCAAAACAAAAATTATCCTCGATCCGCGTATCAGCATTTCGTCGTTTGGTTATTCAAGCTACAGTTATGACATTTTGCTCTCCAAACGACGATTTGTGACAGTAGATCTTTGCTTATTGCCTTGATATGGGGCCGATTTCGTACAGTTTTCGTTTGTAAAAAAACCCCCAACTTATCTAATAAAATGAAATGAAGCTGTGTTAAAGAGATTTATAAATCAATCAAACGAAAGGCAATAGCTCCAAACAAGAACCGTTTAGACGTCTAAAGTGGAGCATGAATTGTGTTAGCGACTCTAATTGTATATAATTAGACAGTAACATAGAAATTACATTTCATCTAATTTAGGCTAAAGTAGGTCAGAGAGCATGTATATTACATGAAGAAGTTTTGGCAATCCAGAGTTACATGTAGTGATGCGCCCACAACTACGAGGTGGTTGTTTCCTCTTAAAACTGGCTATCTTAACTTGTTAACCATGTCCCGCTGTTTTGTTTGTTTGTTTGTTTGTTGTTGTTGTTGTTGATTTGTTTCTGTTGTGTTTTGTTTTAAGTTTAGACTGGTCCAAATTGCAAGAGGCTGCGGACGACAATAAACACCGCATGCAATTTAAACTGAAACCAACTTATGAGGTAGAAAATATTGTGAGAAAAGGAGAAATTGCTTGTTACACGTAATTTCTCCTTTTTCCACAATGTTTTCTCGTTAAATCCTGGGTTGATACAGGAAAGGGTTAAATGAGACGATTCCTTCTTCTTTTTCCACTCATTACCACTATATCCCAATTTTGATGCACTACAAAATGCTTTTTTGGGGGGAAGAAAACTTTGTACATAGTGAAGAAATTTCTTATAATAAATGTAACAAGAACTCTCTTCATTTCCCACAAAGTTTTACAAAGCCTTTTCTAGAAGAAATTAGACAGTTGTAGCATCATCAAAACACCTGAGCTTTCCAAAGTGATAAAGTTACGTTATTTAGACAGGCTTTTCTGGATCACGGATCATTTCGTTGGTGCACAGGCAAAATATCCTAACTACAGCTTTAATAAAGCTGTAGTTAGGATATTTTGCTCTCGCACCGACGATCTGATTGTTGTCAATATTAAGAGGAAGGAAGCAGTAAAATGGATGTCATCATTTTATCGAGAAAATAATTATCTATAGTATGAACATTTTGGAACATTGGACGTTTAGGTCAAGTTACAAAATGTTAAAGATCTATTTTATAAGGTAAACTAAACGTCGACCCTTATTATCGAAGCCACGCATGCGCACATAGTGTGAAAAAGTACATTGAGAAGACGATATAACATCGTCGCTATCAATCTCCAAGCAGAGTTATCGTTCATTGATCTCACCATACACTTCTACAATGGGCTAAATGACAAGATTCTTGTCAAACCAAGTGATGGAAGGTACATTTTAGCTCACCTGAGCACGAAGTGCTCTGGGGAAAATATTGTGATCGGTCATCGTCCGTCGTCCGTCCGTCCGTCCGTTCACAATTACAAAAAAATCTTCTCCTCCTAAACTAACCCTGGAATTTCAATAAAACTTTACAGAAATGATCCTTAGGTCATGCTCTTTCAAATACTTCAAAGAATTGAAATCCTAAAAGAACTCTTGTTGCCATGGCAACGGAGTGATAAAACTTAAAAAATCTTCTCCTCCCAAGCGGTAAGGCTTAGATGTTTGATATTTTGTACAAATCATCATCTATTGACCCTCTACCAAAATACTTCAAAGATTTACCGTATTCTGAAAATCTGCCCTTTTCTGGGCGATCCCTGATTTTACATAGAAATAAAGAAGGAAATCTTTAAAAAAAAATTCTTCTCCCAAACCATAAGGCCTAGACTTCTGATATTTAGTATACATCATCATCTTTTGACCCTCTACTAAAATACTTTAGAGAATTACCGTATTCTGAAAATTAGCCCATTTCTTTGTGATCCCTGATTTTACAAAGAAAAAAAGAAGAAAATTTTTAAAAATCCTCTTCTCCCAAACCATAAGGCCTAGATGTTTGATATTTTGTACAAATCATCATCTATTGACCCTCTACCAAAATACTTCAAAGAATTACCGTATTCTGAAAATTAGTCCTCTTCTGGGCAATTCCTGATTATACATAGAATAAAATAAGGAAATCTTTAAAAATCTTCTTCTCCAAAACCATAAGGCCTAGACTTCTGATATTTAGTATACATCATCATCTATTGATCCTCTACCAAAATACTTTAGAGAATTACCGTATTCTGAAAATTAGCCCATTTCTTTGTGATCCCTGATTTTACAAAGAAATAAAGAAGAAAATCTTTAAAAATCCTCTTCTCCCAAACCATAAGGCCTAGATGTTTGATATTTTGTACAAATCATCATCTATTGACCCTCTACCAAAATACTTCAAAGAATTACCGTATTCTGAAAATTAGCCCTCTTCTGGGCAATTCCTGATTATACATAGAATAAAATAAGGACATTTTTAAAAATCTTCTTCTCCAAAACAATAAGGCCTAGACTTCTGATATTTAGTATACATCATCATCTATTAATCCTCTACCAAATTACTTTAGAGAATTACCGTATTCTGAAAATTAGCCCTTTTCTTTGTGATCCCTGATTTAACATAGAAAAAAAGGAGAAAATTTTTAAAAATCTTCTTCTCCCAAACCAGGAGGCCTAGAGCTTTGATATTTGGTACAAATCATCATCTATTGACCTTCTACCAAAATACTTCAAAGAATTACCATATTCTGAAAATAAGCCCTTTTCTTTGTGATCCCTGATTTTACATAAAATAAAAGAAGGAAATCTTTAAAAACCTTCTTCTCCCAAACCATAAGGCCTAGAGCTTTGATATTTGGTATACATCATCATCTATTGACCCTCAACCAAAATGCTTCAAAGAATTACCGTATTCTGAAAATTAGCCCTCTTCTTGGCAATTCCTGATTTTACATAGAATAAAATAAGGAAATCTTTAAAAATCTTCTTCTCCCGAACCATAAAGCCTAGAGCTTTCATATTTGGTACATATCATCAGCCATTGACCCTCTACCAAATTACTTAAAAAAATTAGACCTTTTCTGTGCAATCCCTAATTTTACTTAGGAATAAATAATGATATCTTTGAAAAACTTCTCCTAAACCATTAGGCCTACAGCTTTTATACTTGGTATGTATTGATGTCTATACTTCAAAGCATTACCATATTCAGGAAACTAGTGCTATATGGTTGGATCATCAATATACCTAGGATTAAAAGAGAAATCCTTAAACATCTTTTCCAAAAAAATTAGACAGAGGGCTTTGCTATTTTGTTTATATCATAAAGCCATGAACCATCATACTCAGGGGAGCGATTTAGGACCATCATGGTCCTCTTGTTGTTTTCATTTGGTTCGTGAGAAATAAACCGGTTTAGACATAATAAATATGAAACATGATAAATTATACATGTATATGCATTGAAACTTGATAACGGGCCCCTACCGATATACGAAGTTCTCCCGAAAATTGCCCTTTAATTAAATCCCTTGATTCTACTGGGTAGTTCCGGTTTAAATTTAAACAAAGAGTATTTAAGGGCTGAGACTTAAAGCGTCCGTTTTGGAGAGAATTAATTATTTTTTCGGGATTTCACACATAAGAATATTGAGTACTTTTGTAATACTTATAGATTATGAAAATGTTTTGGTAGTTTTTATTTACGTTGACACGTTATAATCGTCTTCCCGTCCGAGTTTCATCCAGTTTTCATATTCTACTTCTCATTTTTGAAACAAAATTAGCAAAAGTGTCCTTCATGATGAATTGTTGCTTTTATTTGCTTGGCTTGAGAATATCTATTGAAACATGCAAATAGACAAAACAACAACGGGGGGGGGGGGGAACAGAAGTATTGCGATTAAAAGAGTATTTTTACAAGGAATTTCTCCAAATCTGAGCGATCCGTTATTTTTATACAAATGCTTTTTAATATTTCGTCTGTATCCTATTTCGTTAGGAGATTTTTTTATCTACAAAGGTTTAAATGGTAAGTTAATCTTAAGAATTATCGATGTCCGTCCATAAACTCCTGTTTAAATCCAAGTAACTTACACGTTTTGAATCGGTATCTTTGATTACGCAATAGTCCACGGGTGGTATCCGGATATATCTCATAACGATCGGCTATTTGCTTTGATTTTCACACGACTGCCCAGATGTCCTTCTTGTGACTACTTAACAAGGGAGTCGGTTGACTTATATTATTTTGAATTTATCTAGTTCTAAAGATTGATTAATGTTTTATCTTTCTGTCCATATATTATATGCAAAACGATGTGATTGGGTCCCTAAGTAAAAGTACACTATCAGAGGTTAAATGCTCCTATTTTGCGTAGAATCAGATATTTTAGAATTTCATATAGTGGAATGTTGAGTACTCTAATAATACTTTTAGAATATGGAATTGTTGTAGTAGTTTATATTAACGTTGACACGTTTGAATCGTTTTTCTCTCCCGACCTAGGAACCAATTTCTTTCTCGCCCAGTTTTCATATTTTACTTCTCATTTTCGAAAAAAAAAAAAAATAGCAAAGGCGTCCTTTGTGGGAAATCATTGCGTTTACTTCTTTAACTTGAAAAGACTTATTAAAACAAGGAAACCACACAACAACAACCAAGAATGACAATATTGCGATAAAAAGTACTTTTTACGCCGATTTTCTCAACATCTGAAAGATGCATTTTTTTCGGCACACATGGCTATTAAAATTTCGTTCGTATCCTCTTTCGTTCTGAGATTATTTTTTTTTTTCTGTAAAGGGTTAAATGGTCAATCAAATTTAAAAGTTAACGATGTCCTCTCATAAACTGCTGTTTTAATCCAAGTAACTTACACGCTTCTGATCGGTATCTCTGATTGCGTAATAGACCACGGGTGGTATTTTGGATATACACTGGATATATCTCATAATGATCGGTTATTTGCTTTTGATTTTCACCCGATATCCCCCTTATTACAAGTAACAAAGGAAGTCGTTTGCTATTCCCTGTAATTCTAAGTAAATTACGAGTTTGTACATTTTAAATAGGATTATAAATGCAAGAGGTAAAGGAAATCTATTTTAAAACGTTTCTCATTTAGAAAAAATTTGGAAAAAATGTTTAAGTAAGAAAAATCTGAAGAAAAAACATGTTTAAGATCATTTTTTTACAACAAAAAGATTTGAATATTAAGTATATATACATTGTATCATATATGTCATTGCATGATATATCTCAATATAGTAATAAGAATTTGGTATCAACTCATTGGATTAAAACGTTCAAAAAGATTGACGTAGTATCTTTGTAACACTTCTTACGGTCATCTCTTTTATATTTCCACTTTTTTATTTCTCACTTTTTCTCAAATACTTAAATACATGAAATGATATATAAATCAATAAATTAAAAAAAAATCATCCAGCAGGGTAGAAATACTGTGGAAAAGGAAAAATTGCAACAAGCATGTTCTTTTTCTACAATGCATTCTCAATTTGAAAGCCAAAGGGACGTATAAACCAGGATTAACCAGAATACATTTTATATGAAAAGTATAAATTTGTGCACACATCTAATATCAGATGCTAAAGCTTGTGCAGGTTGATTGAATTAAATTGGTTTACCCATTCCAATACAATGACGCCTTAGGCGCCCATTAAGAAAAATAACTGGGAAAACATTGCACAAATTGACAAAATTGCTTGTAACAAGCCATTTCTTCATTTTGCCGAATGTTTTCTGCCCAGAAAGATGAAAATATCTACAAATTCATAAACTTAAAGTTGTCATGTGCAACTTCTTTAAATTTGGCACAGTCTAATATTTTGCCCTCCGGTTATCGGTTTAACACCACTTTCAACATTAAATCAGTTTCAAAGCATAACTGACATTTCATCTGAGCCACCAGTTGTTCACCCTACTTAGACCTTATCATTTGCCGATTGGTAAAAATTAAATGATATATCTTACTTGCCATTGGTAGGAAACGAATGATATATCTTGGGAGGACCTACAGAGGTAGCAATCATTTCCACAAGCCTCCAGACACCTTACAAAGCTTGTTGAGGATCATGCAGTGAAATTCTGATTAAATTTATTTCATATTCATCAATGAAAAAGGTATTTGGTAAATTCCCATGGTCATGAAATGAAGACGTGTGGAAAGCTTCTTTGGAACAGTTCCTGTTTGTAAAATGACAGATATCCTATAAATTCAAAGCCCCGCTTGACATGTGAAACCATTTTAAAAAAAAAATGAAAAATAACGGAATGTATTTCCGTGAGTATCATGGTATTTATTTCGATCAAAAAAGCTCTTTTTATGACCTAATTAATACGTATATCCGAAATTAGGGTATATCCGAAAAATACACTTTCATACCGGCTCATTTATGATTATAAACACACAAAACGTCAATTAGCTCTAAAAATTGAGCTCAGCTGTTAAAATAAAGTAGTCTCTAGATCATCTAGGGTTTCAACAATTATGACACATAGTAAGAGCTGGCAACAAACTGTTAATGTTTTCGATACCGATATGATTGATTTTTCACCGGAACTACCCAAAGATTTAAGGGAGGTCACTCTTACACTAAAACTAAGCGGAGTAACTCTGGATATCTGTAGAGGCCAATTTACCCGTAAACTACCAAACTACAATCGTCTGAAGACCTGTCATATTCATGCGACAGATTTTAATTGGATATCAGTTGAGGTGTGTGATGAATTGATGACGTATTGGCAGACTATCCACTGAGGTAAATCGAAATTAGCCGAGTGCAATTGAGTGCGTAAGTATATATATAGCAGATCATGAAAGCCGGGGGGGGGGGGGGAATACTCTGACGACCGTACCGTCCGAGTTGAGAAACCTTAAAGAAGATGAAGACGATAACATAAAGCTGGTTAAACTTTAAAAATATTTATGTTTAAGACTAGAAAATATTGTGGATAATGATAAAATTGCTTGTGACAAGCAATTCCTCCATTTTCCACAATATTTTCCCAAGCTTTTTTCTTAAGGGCGTAAAAAGCGGGTGTAGTATGGAAACGAGTTTAAGACCTAAAAAGCTATATGGTCGGGCAGTGAAAGACCGAATATAAATCATTATTGACCATCCCGACATATCTAGTTTCCAAATTCTTTGCATTATTAACAAATTACTGGGAAAATAGTAATTCTAACCAAATGTCGATAGTGTTTGTTTTTGATCAAGGAAATACCCTTCAAAGAGTTTCGGTCTATACTATAGTGAGGATAGGCGTTGGCCTGGGGATCAAGAAGTTCTCGATTCGATTCCCGGAACCCTCTATCGATCATGAAAAAGGTATTGAATACACCGATCGCCCGATGACCTTGGGGTATCAAACAACATAAGTTCTCATGAAGTTTGGTCATTCATAAAAAAGGGGAATGTTGTTGGTGAGATACCTAAAGCTCGTAACTAAATTATGAAAAAGTTTTTGTTAAAGGGTGAACGTAATCCACAAGCGAAATAATTTACCATAAGTTGCTGGGATAAGCTTTTCACTGTGTTTGTTAAGAAAAATTCTGATTTTTGAGTCGAGTTTTTTTATTCACAGCTGCGATTCAACACTTGGCGGGTCGCCGGTTTCAATTAAGATTGAATAACCAGTCCTTTTATTCGTTTCGACCGGAAGTGAACTTTGAAGGTTTTTTTTTTCTACTTAAACGTAATTACTACAGTTATTTAAAGATTAATGTAAATCGAACTTACTGAGGTCAATGGGCATGGAAAGCGATACGGCAATTGACCAATCATTTGTTGAGAGTACTGCCCTGCGTTGAGAATAAAGAAGTGCGTGTTCCCTACAATGCCTGATTTTTACGTCCTCTGTGATACACTTGAAAAAAATATTATGGAATAAGAAGAAATTGCTTGTATCAAGCAATGTCTTCTTTTCCCACTATATATCCTATCACATACATTGACTAAGTTTTGAATTATACTTTCTTTATGATGTCGTCTGCTAGACCTATGAATTTGGACAAGTCCAAATTTGAAAAAAAAGTAAAAGGTTAACCTTTCATGAATAGTACCCTTCTTCGTTCATTTACTGATGTCAAGTTAATATTTAAAGTGTACATAGCGCTTGGAGACGTTTTTTGTTAATGTTATTGTTGTTGGTTTTTTTTTTTAAATGCATTCATGATCTATTTATTAAAGATGAATCGTATTGAATATGCCGTCCATTTTAAGAATCTAAGATAAATATGCTCAAAGAAATAAATGGGGGACATGGAACTCGAAAAGAGGCCTTCCATTAGGTGTGAAAAGTACCAACCATAATTTAAAAAAAAAAAAAAAAGAAAGAAAACTTTGCCGATCGCGCAGGCTGATCAAGGTTGGATCTTGTAGCTTCAACTAGATTCTCTGTATGAAGAATCTCTGAAGTAAATGCATTTCGAATCTTAATTTTTCTGACACCCTTCTATCCACCCACCCGTTTAACATTTTCGACTCATTTAATATTTTTTCTTCATATTGTATTAGAGTTTTAATTATTATCATTATTATTATCATCACAGCCATCTTATCAATCTGAAAGAGATAACATATCATTATTTTCTCTGTAAGAGTTAGCCTATTTATTTCTTATTAAACCATTCACACACGATGACGCTATTTGACCCCCCCCCCAAGAAACCATTTGGGAAAATATTGTGCAAAATGGTGGAACTGCTTGCTTGTTTTCCATCCAGAAAGTTGAAAAACCTCAGAGTTCATACACTATATAATATAGTCCGCAACTTTTTCAATTTGGGCCAGTCTAAATTTTTTGTTGTGTGGTAAATGGTTAAAGTTTTTGACGCGCACAAAATTAAATATGTAGCAATTGTACACACAGAAGTACGAAAGACCGGTGGTGACATCATGTTTTCACAGTTCACACTTCAAACTTCGTACATATTGAGTCTGAAATGGGAAGTCTGAAATGTGAATTATGAGACCCGTGGTGATTTCTTAAATTCACAATACATAATCAAACCAAATTAAATATGAAGCGAGAAGTGGGAAGATTGGAGCGTGAAGTTGGAAGTTTGAAGTGTGAACTCAGAAGTCTGAAGTGTGAAGTGGAAAGATTGAAATGTGAAATGAGAAGATTGAAGCGTGAAGTCGGAAGTTTGAAGTGTGAACTCAGAAGTGTAAAGTCGGAAGTTTGAAGTGTGAAGTCGGAAGTTGGAAGCCTGAAGTGAGAAGTTTGAAGTGTGAACTAAGAAGTTTGAAGCGTGAAGTTTGAAGTGTGAACTCAGAAGTCTGAAGTCGGAAGTAACTTCACACTTCCAACTTCACATTTCAAACTTCCAACTTCCAACTTCACACTTCATACTTCCTACTTCATACTTCCAACTTCACACTTCAAACTTCCGAACTCATACTTACAACTTCACACTTCATACTTCACACTTCATACTTCCAACTTCACACTTCAAACTTCCAACTTCACTCTTCACACTTCCAATTTCACACTTCAAACTTCCGACTTCACACTTCCAACTTCAAACTTTCCACTTCACACTTCTAACTTCCATTTCCGACTTCATACTTCCAACTTCAAATTTCCAATTTCACACTTCAAACTTCCGTCTTCATACTTCGAACTACACACTTTCAACTTCAAACTAACAACTTCACACATCAAACTTCCAACTTCCGACTTCACACTTCAATCTTCCGACTTCATACTTCCAACTTCACACTTCAAACTTCACACTTCAAACTCCACACTTTCTACTTCACACTTCCTACTTCACACTTCAAACTTCCAACTTCATACTTCCAACTTCACACTTCAAATTTCACACTTCAAACTTTTAAGTTCAAACTTCCAAATTGACACTTCATACTTCCAACTTCCAACTTCACACTTCAAACTTCGGACTTCACACTTCACTTTTCATTTCTGACTTCATACTTCCGACTTCAAACTTCCAACTTCACACTTCAAACTTCCAACTTCAATTTTTTTTACTTCACACTTCAAACTACCGACTTCATGCTTCCTACTTCACATTCAAACTTCCAACTTCACACTTCCGACTTCATACTTCCAACTTCACATTTCCAACTTCAAACATCCAACTTCACACTTCAAACTTCCATCTTCCGACTTCATACTTCCTATTTCATACTTCAAACTTCCAACTTCACACTTCAAGCTTTCAACTTCACACTTCAATCTTCCAACTTCACACTTCAAACTTCCGACTTCTTACTTCCAACTTCACACTTATAACTTCACACTTCAAACTTCCAACTTCACACTTCCAACTTCACACTTCATACTTCCAACTTCACAGTTCAATCTTCCGACTTCATACTTCCAACTTCACACTTCAAACTTCCGACTTCATTATTCCAACTTCTCAATTCCTACTTCATACTTCCAACTTCTCACTTCCAACTTCAAACTTCCGACTTCTTGAATTCTTGATGTCACCACCGGTCTTTCGTAGAAATGTTTACTTGTTTTCAAAATGGCGACAGGAGGTAAAAACGTAAGGATGATATGAGTCATTCCGCAGAAGCATACTTCTGTTTTGACAGAAGATATAGAATTCAAAGTACTGAAAGTACTGCAAGCTAGTAAAGCATTTATTTCATTGAGTTATCTTTTTGTAACAAGCATTTTCTTCATTCTCCACAATGTTTTCTAAAGTTTTCATATTGAGGGGTGTTTAAAAGCGTCATTGTGTGGGAATGGGTTAATTATATACGGTGCTATTACTCAGCAGAATTTTGTAATATTCTGGACCAAGTATCTTGAAACCTTTGGAAATATTGCTATTCAAGTGTTTTCTTTTATTATTAATGAATAAGGCCCATTAACTCGACATGCTCTTATGGGCTTATTGACAAACTCGGCTAGTCTAACTCTCTATAGAGTTATCCAATTGTCAGAGGACAAAATTGCAAACTGTTCTAAATTGAAAGATATTAAAAAACAAATGATTGCAATGGAAGAAGGTTAGTGGTAAAAGAAGAAATTGATTAGGAGTGGCAAATTCTTCTCATTTGCCAAAATGCCTTTATAAGGTAATTCAGGGTCGTCAAAAACAGTAAATTTAAAGACAATAAATGGCGAAAGATATTTTAGATGCCAAATTAGACAAAATCTTTAATGTTTAAGCTAGTTCAATTTTTCCGGAATTTTCTTAGCTTCGTCCTAGAAAAAGTTGGTTAAGGAATCTTTAAGAAATAAAACCCCTGGTTGAATCAAATAAAATACCTTACTTTGATATAAATTGATTGAAAGCACTTCAATCAACGAATCAATCGACCATTCAAATACAATGTAATTCATTTAGGTCTAAATTGAACTTCAACATTGGCAAAAAATTCTGTGAAACATTCGGATGGTTTGGTGACTTAAAAGTCGTTTCGACAGCTTGAATCGACATTCAGTTCACCAAAAGAATGTTCACTTTCTGCTGCAAGTGTTTTGCCACTAATTTTTGCAAAAATGCCGTTTAACCCTTGTCATACCGTTTTACTTACCTAACTGGATTTCTTCAAATCAAAGGGCTGAAAGCACTGATAGAACTTGTTGTTCAAAATCAATATTTCTTTAAGAAATCAACTTCATAAACAACCCTGACAGGAAAAGTACAAGCAGGATGTGTAGACTAAGATCAGCCTGCACATAAGTGCAGTCTGATCTTAGTCTACATCTCCTGCCAAAACCGGAATATTCCGGGTTCAGCATGACAAGGGTTAAAATTGACTTGGGACTTCCCGTCGGTGTCAGATGTCGGGACTAGCGATCCGCCAATTTCACATTATCTACCTATAAAGGGTTTCCAGTCTAAATTCGTTCAAACGTTATAGAGGAATTCTAAATGTTTAATAATTCACATCCCTTTTTACCTACGATAAAATGCTGGATGAGTGATTCTTGAAATAATTCGTTTCAAACGAACTCTCTCTATTTCATTTGGTTTATTTTGGGGGGGGGCGTGTTGTTGTTGTTGTTGTTGTTGTGTTTTAAACTCTACTACAGAAATAGAAAATATCACCATAAATTACATATGGTTCTGGTAAGATATCAATAATGTTTGTAGCATCGTGTTTTCTGTATGTTTTTATCCTTATTAAAAATTGACGGATCGCCGGCCTGACCTACTGAACTCCGACTGAAATTCCGATTTAGATATTAAATCCGATTTAGATATTAAACGGCGTTTATTTTCTTGATTTATGGTAGTAAAATGTAGCAAGAGACAAATTGGGCAGTTGGTAACCTAACAGTCGTAACTATAGCTTGAATACGTAAATAAAATGTAGGGGGTCAAAGTTCACTTTCAGTCTTAAACTGTGATTTCATCTGAAAATCGATTCTTTGATTGCCACAGCGATCCGGCAATTCTAAGAGTTAGAAGTTAATTCCTTTATGTCTCCGTACTACACAGGATGTGTATCTCGTTGCGTGGTATTTCATTTCCATCTCCAAATCTAATGATAGAAATAAAATCGTATGTAGTGAGGTGACGGAATTAATTTTGACTCTAAGGGATATACGCTGTTATCTCCAAGGTGTCTATTACGAAAATAAAGAAAAGCTATCAATGGACAGCAACGCCCAACTATTCTGAATGCTAAATAGTAACCGCAGTTCAATACCGACATTGGACATGCATGGTTCGATGAAATGAATGTCAGAATAACAAGTATTTGTCATATTATGAAAATGAACATATGTCTAAACGTTTGAAACCATTGCTATAAGTAGTAACCGGGATAATAAGTCTTACACTAAAAATTCTACTTCAAATCAAAGTGCTGTAATCACTGTAATTGGTCGTCACTGAAAAATTGGACAGTTGAATTCCGACTTTTAGAATTAGGGTAAAATAACAACATTAATTTCTTTTACTTTCATGACACGTAGGTTCTATCCTAGTGTACCATATTTCCGTGAATGTTAATTAGAACTGATATCATTTTTACACGAACACAAGACTCTGAGGTTACATGGGTACCGAAATATAGGCAACTTTTTTATAAATGAGATTTTGAAAAGTTCTTGATCGTTATATAGTCATGGTAAGATCATCCCTGCAAGGTTTAGTATAAAAGCAAAACAGAAAATTTATGGAAATGTGATAACTTGAGTTTAAGTGAAAATGCTGACAACAGGTTTATGAAATTTCAAAACCCTCTCTTTTTCTGGATAGAAAAAAGCTTACCAAATTCTTAGACAGCGCTGATTACAATTCAAGGAAAACAATTGATACTATTCATTGAACAATTCTTTACACAGCTTGAAAGCATTATAATCAATTTTGCTCTCCAACAGTACTTTCGGTACTTTGATTAGCTTATGGCTTGAAAATAATTCAGTGGTAGTATCATCTATTATGAAGATGCTTGTTTACACCTTGATATGATAGGACGAATGGGTTGGTTATACGCGTTCATCACTTGTGGAAACCCCTTGTAGCCTCTTTAAATCGTTTGGTCGTCCTGTTTTCCTTTACTCCTTTTCATAATTCTTAACCTTTTAAATGAAATGATTTTTCTCTGTTTTCCCGTCAGAATATTCGTTCAGTTGGGCTAAAGGCAGTTTTGGTAAATTACAGCGACACAATTTTGAGTTTGTGGTTATAAAAATTGGTCTACGACCAATTAAAAAGGTTACTAAGTCCACTAAAATGAATGTCAGAGTAATCAATATTTGCTAAAGGGTTGATACTATGGATCAAGAGGTATATATTCTAAGGGTGTGATGTTGTCGTCGAAATTTAATTGTAAAGTTTCATAGCATGCGTAGGATCAGCGACATAAAAGAATAGACAGTTACAAATTAAATTATTACCTTTCTTGAAAATTTAGTTTGTTTGTTTGAATTGGGTTTAACGCCGCTTGTAACAATTTTCGGTCATATCGCGGTGGCTGGTGCACCTAACAATGAACTCCTGGTATATCTAACACCAGTACCACCATCACATACTTTCCTAGCCTCAAGCTTCTATCGCACATAGGTTTGCGATCATCCCATGACATCCCATAATTGAAGGTTGGGAGTCTGATACAAATTTCTAGACCTGTCCAAATTCAAAGGTTTTGCAGACGAAAATAGAAAGCGGATTTAATTTGAAAAATAACTGTTCAGTAGGGTAGAAAGTATTGTGGAACAATAATCAATTTCTTCTTTTCTACATTTATTCTAAATTATAAATTAACAGGGACGTAAAAGGCAGAGGTTTAACAGGAAGGGAGTTCTTTTGTAAGTAAAAAAAAAAAAAAAAAAACGGTCAAAATTCTACTGCAATGAATGTCAGAGTAATGAACCTTTTTCTATGGGACGACATCATGGTAAAAAAAAGCATATGCAAAGTTCCAGAGAAATAGCATTTGTAGGAAAACTTGAAACAGGAATTACTAAGTCAAAATGGGGCTTAGAATGACTGATCTTTGTCTATTGGATGATATATGTAACAAAGGCAGGTGCAGAGTTTCAGACCAATACCGTTAGTAGAAACGTGGATATGAGATTTGAAGTGTACATAAAACTTTAACCAAAACATTAAGATTACGCCGACAACGACGCAACGGTCCGGCTGACTCCGATAGAACTCCTTAAATGGGAACCAGTATAGAAATCGTACCAATGGGACACTTAATGTAAAAATCATCGCCTAAATTCAAATACATATGTGCTGGGTTTAATTAGACGAGTTACGATAACTTTTAATTAAATTATTAGGATCTAAAAGTGCATACTGACAGGACCAGGGGATGTGTGGTACCTTCAAGCTGCATTGCACCGTTGTTTCCATTGCTTTCATTTGACACGGTATTAGCATTATCTGGTCAAGTTGAACTATGTCATTCGACAAGCATACAATTTTTCAGAAAACAATGTAGTATTTCAATAAGAGCCTTTATATTTGAGAAATAACTCCATAGCTTCATCAACGTCCATAATTCGTTAATATGAAATCAAACGAAAACACCTCTTTCAGCTTTGCTCTGTCTACCATAAATACTTCATATATACCCTCTATATTTAACCCGTTACCACACAACAAAATTGCAAACTGTTCCAAGTTGAAAGAAGTTGCGGACGACGACTTCAAGCTGAAAGAATTTTTTAATGTCTTTCTGGACAGGAAACATTGTTGAATATGAAGAAATTTCTTGTATCAAGCAATTTCTTCATTGTCCATAATGTTTTCAAAGCCTTTTTTTCGGGGTATAAAAAGGAGAGATTGGTCGGGAATTGGTTGAAACCTGTTCATGTATTACAAGCGCGAAGCCCGACTCTCGCTCTTCTTTCTTGTAACTAACTCATTTCAAAAGTACATGTTCTTGGTTTTGAACAGATCCACACTGCAAGAGGTTATAGACAACAACTTCAAGAAGTTGAAATTTTGAGAATCTTTGTATTCTGGGTATAAAACATTGTTTGAAATGATGAAGAAAAGGTTTGTTCAAAGAAGTTTATAGATTTTTCAAGATGTTTTCCGAAGCCGTTTTTCTGACGGGCTTAAAAGATTTGGACTATTTGGGAATGGGTTAAGTGGTTTTGAAACACCTTGTATGATTATTTACCATAATTACCAGGCTTCTGATGTTTTTTTTTTTTTTTAGGATTATAATTCTAAAATAAGTGTTATATTTACCGCCTCTAATCCATTCCAAAACGACAAAAAATAAGACCGGTCCAGATTAAAAGAGGTTGCAAACGACAAAAAGTTTGCGTGAATAGAAAAATAGGGGTCATGGGAGATAGTAAACATTGTGAGAAAAGACGAAAAAGCGATAGTGTGTGGTAATGGGTTAATTGAGATTAAGAACTTTGTTGGTACTATTTCTGTAAAGTCGTAAAAAAGAATATGATGTAGGATTTCATTGTAACAAAATACTTCTGCTAATTGAATTCATGGGAGCTGTCGATTTTTCGTTGAAGATCACCAAACTTAGAAACAAGAATCTGAATGAAGAAAACCCCGACTGATTTAACCCTTTCCCGTTCAAATACGGGATTTTACGATCCTTTGATTTTATACTAGAGAAAACATTGTGGAAAAAGAAGAAATTGCTTGTAACAAGCAATTTCTCCTTTTTCCACAATATTTTCTACCACATAGGATGGTTTCATTGCAAATTGCATCCTGTTTCATTGTCGTCTGCAAACTCTTTCAATTTGGACTAGTCTAAAATTTCCAAAAACGGGAAAGGGTTAACCCCCATCAGATCCTTTTCAGAAAGTGTATTTTGAGTTAATAAATCGAACTGTAGTCATCGATCGGCTTGGAGTTGGAGTCCTTAGAGATGTTACAATTATAACCCTTGTCATGCCGAACCCGGAATATACCTGTTTTGATATGGGGTATGGACAAAGATAAGCCTAAAGTCTGATCTTAGTCTACACCACCTGTCTATCCTAGAAGAAGTCCAAATTGTTTATAGAAATTAGTTTTCAAATCAAGTAATCCGGTGCTTTCAGTCCTGTGCAATTCTGAGAGCTATTATTCAGCATCACAAGGGTTAAATTTGGACTTGTCATGTTATTCAAAACTTAGAGTGTCACAGTTCTGTCATTTGTTGTCGAAAGAGCAACCATTATTATCAAAGTTTGTAACATGTTCCGTATTTGTATGAAATTTGCCCCTTATTGAACACAAAATCTTTATTTTCTCTGTGAATTTGGGGAGGGGTAGATAAATAAGCTCTTTGTTCATTATCTGTGGTTAGACACGTGTACAGAAATTGATGTTATCATTTTAAAACACTTCTTGGCAGATCAAAGTGTTTATACAAAACATTGTCTTATTTTACGTAAGTGTAAACTTCAACATAACTTCAGCCAAAATCAAAGTCGACGAGTTATTGACCTTAGCAATGAGATATTTTTACAATTTAACCTGTTTAACGAACCACCTGTGCAAAAGTTCCACTTGCCTAAATAGTCTTTGTGGTACATCACCATATCGAATTATTATATAATCAACTTATGCCCACTTAATCCTGCTTTCCATCCCCCATTTTTTTGAAAATTTAGACTGGTCAAAATTGAAAAAGCTTACAAACGACAATGACAATTAGGTGCTATTTTAAATTAAACAATCCTATGTGGTAAAAAATATTGGGAAAAGGGACAAACTACTTGTTACAAGCTATTTCTTCTTTTTCTACAATATTTTCTCAATGATAAAATCACATCGACGTAAAATCCTGGGTTTGAACAGGAAATGGTTATAAACCTGACAAAGTAGTGGAAAGTGAATAAATTGCTTGTTACAAGCAATTATTCATTCCCGATATGCCTTCTTCCCAGAAAGATAAGGCATTCAAGCAACTTATATTTATCTTCTGCACATTATTTCAATTTACAATCATACTTGACTAGTCTGAAAATAAATTGTCTGGTAACGGATGAACTGCCTCACCTAGTCAGGATTTTAACTACTTGTAGATCAAATCTGTAATCTGCCTAATCTAGTTAGCATTTTAATTTCTTATAATTCAATTATTTTTTTTTTTTTTTTAGTTTCGTCTATCAAAAACAAGCGTTCTGATTGGTCGAAAAATTTATTGATAGCTCCATAAACAAAATTTGATGCTTCCGAACAAGATAGTCCAATACAAAAAGGTATCAAAAATTGTAGATTTTTTTTTTTTTTTTTTTTTTTTGCTTTTCGCTCGATGCTATTAATTTATAAGAAATGAAGAGATTTTTTTTTTTTTTTTTTTTCATGGAGGTATGAACCGAAAAACTTAATCACACTTATGTATGAGTCCGCTTCGCGTATTCATACAGTGTGATTAGTTTTGTCGGTTCATGCCTCCATGAAAAAAAATCTTCTTTTCAACTCTTAATTAGACCCAAAACTATAACCTACCTAATCTAGTCAGTATTTTAAGTTCTGACCCAAACCATGGTCCGAAAATCAGGAGCTTGCACAAAATGTATTTTTTACAACGGTGTCTGTTTTATCAACGTCCCTGTAAAAAATGGTTAATTTTGTTTTTAGACATAATGTCGTTACTACCGCACCGACGAATTAGTTCTGTAAGTATTATCTATGATCCTCATGATTGTGGTAGTGTAGTCGGGTAGGGCACAACCCATTACCAAAAGGCAAAATTTTGGACTGGTCCAAATTGAAAGGTGTTGAAGACGACCATTTAAAGTTTATGAAATTTTAGTGCTTTTTTATATAAATTTCTGGATTGGGAACATAGTAGAAAATTAAGTAGCAAGCGATTCCTACATTTTGCACAATGTTTTCCCAAATGTTTTTTCGGGGGACGTCAAAAAGCGTCATTGTTTGGGGATGGAATAAGAGGTGCTTATACTGCCCTAGTGTACAAGCTAGCTTTCCTAGCGTCGTGGAAGAACGCTCGTTACGGAACAGAGAGGTCACTGGATCAAATCCCGAAATTTTAGACTTTTTATTAGCAGGTTACATTAGTATTTTTTCACATTCACTTATGTATATTTTTTAATGGGATATAACGTCACGCTTAAAAGTATTTTAGTCATATCAGTTGGGGCACCTATCCATAGATTCCTGGTATTTCTCAGACCAATTTTACCACTACATCATTTCTGATCCTTTCGTTGATCATCCCACTCAGGTTTATGGATATCCATCCATCGGTGGGAGACAAATGTCTGAATTTTTTTTCCTGCGACCGGGGATCGAACCCTGGACCTCATAATTAAGGGTCCGACGCAATACCGACTGCGCAATGGCTGTGATTGATTCCCGTTTGCAATAAAAAGTGGTTTTCGGTGCATTTTTTCACGGTCATTATGTTCGAAACCGTAAATGCTCCTCAAACAAGTAATGCAGCATCGAATCAGCGTTCGATAATCTCTGCATAGATTGACAGAAACTGAAACACTCCATCTAATTTTCTGGTTGAATGGGCAACCGGCCATTTTCGCGTCAAGAAATTGAAATGTGTCTAAAGGGGAAAAAATTTGGAAAGGACCTGTTATCAATTTCGATATTTATTTTTTCAGTCAAATAATGCCCCTAACAAAATTTCTCAAACAATTTCTCATCTTTCATTTTACACTCTATGAATTGTCGTGCATAGCTTTTTCTTTTTAGAGCCAGTCTTTAGATGCGTAGCCTGTTTAAGGGTGTGGAGGATGTGGAAGTCTTGGTTTTTTTCAAATTTGTGTGAGTAATATTTGGGAAGAGTATAGGCACTTCTAACTGAAACATCTAGATCGGCACTCCGTTCGCAACCACATATTTTTTAGAATAAAGATTGTATAGACCTACAGGAACGAGTCGTCGAGTCTTGAGAAACCTATCGTCGTTGTCGTTCTAAAACGTCGTAGCTACAGCTTGATTCAAGCTGTAGTTACGTTGTTTTAGAACGACGACGACGCTGTGCTGCTATTTTATTCTCGACGTCGGGCTGACCATTGGTTACTAAATCGAAGTTGAATATCTTTATCGGAATCGATGTAGATTGATCGGCTTTGATCTAGAAACAGAAAAAAATGTTACGATTGTTCAGAGGAAAAGATTTTTCTCCCGGAAATATTATCCACTAGTTAATAAATATTGATATAATTATCTCTCATATAGGCAGATACGACCGCATGCTTTTGTGAATATACCTGGTTATTGGGAAAATTTAGCTTCATTGAATAATTAGTGGAGTAAATTGAATGTTTCACGGAACATGGTCGCACTCGGACATTATTGAACGAGTAAGTACTTTTAAAAGTATTTTAACCTTTACAGTATAATAAACTGATATTACCACCTTGTGAATTGGTATGAATTTTGTAAGATAAAAAGAGCTTGGGACAAGCAATTTCCTCTTTTTCCACAAAGTCGTCGATCCTAAATGATGCTTTACGTATTTTTTGGTTTAATCCATTTCTAATGAATCCCGCTTTTTACACTCATCAAGAAAAAAAAGATTTGGAAAATATTGTTGAAACTGAAGAAAATGTTTGTAATAAGAAATTTAGTCCTTATCCAAGATGTTTTCTGCACCAATAGGCAAAGATTTTGTAAAATTACATCAACTTGAAATTATCGTCTGCCACTTCGTTCAATTTAGACCCGTCCAAAGCTTTGTTGTTAAGGCACGATAATATCAAACAGCAACTCTTTTCCGTTTAGACCTGTCTTGATGGTGCCGACAGATCAGTCTGATGCACGTTTATCAATGTTACCTAAAAAGAAATAAAAAGGTATTATGAAAATTGAGAAAAAAATGTTTCTGTCATAATCACTTTATGATTTAATAATCTATCTGCTAGATGTGAGATCACCTTTTGTCTTTTTGTTATTTGATAATTATCTTTTTTTATTTACATGTATTTATTCATTACTTTATGTATGTATGTATGTATGTATGTATGTATGTATGTATGTATGTATGTATGTATGTATGTATGTATGTATGTATGTATGTATGTATGTATGTATGTATGTATGTATGTATGTATGTATGTATGTATGTATGTATGTATGTATGTATGTATTCACTTATTTATGTAATTATGTTTGTATGTATGTATGTTTTAACTTATTTATTTATTTCAAATCGTGTTTATTATTTAGTCTTTTATTTTTTAATTTTACTTTTTTCCATTCTCTTTTGAAATAGTAAACTTTCAGTTATCTCTTAAAGCGATGCGACATTCAAAAAATTCCAGAATAGCTAAACATGGGCAACTGTAAATTTCAGGTTGATTGAATAATTGGGGGGGGGACATTGAATATTAACCCATAATGCTGTGGAAGTCGGACTAAATTGAACGCGTGAACTATTTTTAACAAAACATATCTGCAAAGTTCCGTTTCTTCTAGCATGCCAAATTTAAAAATTTCTTCGCCTTGTAATGGGTTAAGACAAAAAGAATGAAAAGAAAAAAATAAAGTTGTAATAATCATGCAAAAAGGGAACCATATCTTCGTTGGGCGAGCAAACTGTCGTAAATGCAGCTTTATTCAAAATACATTTTACTCGCCCAACGATAATAAAGGAGTCGAGAAAGCTGTCTACCATGGTCAGTCAGCGAAACTGAAACAAAAAGAAATGTTTACAGATAGCATTTTTCAAGATATATTCAACTACAAATTTGATAATTAATCAATTGCTTTACTTATAAGTGAAACACAATGTTGACGTCGGTATTTGGTCGACTTAAACTTCTAAACTACAGCTCATTCAATATTTAGTTCAGGTCTTCCATTAAATCAACGGTTTGCGGTTATCTCCTCGGCAATACAATCGGTAACGTAACCGTCGTAACAACAGATGATATATTTTATAGTTATAATCGCCAAATCTACAAACATGCGTAATCAAGGTCCGCTTCCGGTTTACAAGAACGATTTGGTTGGTCAATCGATTTCTTGATCGATAATCGCGATCCGTCATTGTAAAAACAGTAAGATAAAATTTGCTTGCACTATTGTTTCAAGAACTCCTAATCAAATATTAAATGCAGTAACAATGTAAACAACGAACGGAAAAGGCAAATAATGAAATAACCCTCTCCCGTTAAACCACTTGCTTACACGAACATTTATACAGAAAACTCGGTTTGGAATAAACGTAGGGTTTATTTTTGTAACATGAAATTTCCCCTTTTCCAGTAACGGCATCTCTCCTATGAACTATTATTATTTTGATTTATGTCCACTTTATATTTCAACCAGCGCCTTCTATCAGTCGACAAATCGTCCGTCCGTCAACTTCACCAATAAAACGTTTAGACTTCTGATAAATGGTTTACTTTATGTGACAGATAGTGACCTCTAAAAGAACTGTTTTTATAAAAATAGACCCGAGTCGTAGAATGACCCTTTTCTCTTCGAAAACATTGTCAGACTATTTTACCGAATTTCCTCATAAGAAGCACTACAAAATCGGGCTCAACAGAAAAAAATATCTCGTTCCTACATATGATACTACGAATGGAACCCCCAAAGTGACATTTCAGAAGAGTAATTCGTGTTTACGAAATAGAATTTCGTAATTGCGAAATATTATTCCGTAATTACGAAGTAGAATTTCGTACTTAACAAATGTTATTACGTAATTACGAAATAATATGGAGCATTTGCAAAAAATACAGAGATTTACGATACGGTAGGATCGCGTCTTTTTCCCGATAAAATGAAACCTCGTGAAAATACGTTATCAATCCTTTTAAGATGAAAAATAATAAATTTTATTTACTTTTTTTATTCTATCTTTTGTAGACAAGTTTTGTTTGTATATGAAAAATGCAAGACTATGATGAAGTAGTGATTAAAAACCTTGCATTGGATTCTCGCCGCGTAGGAAAATATGATATTTCACTCAACCTTAGGTCTCGTGAAAAATCAGAATTTTCCTGTGCGGTTCGAATCTAGTTCATGGTTTTGTATCATACCTATAACAAAATATTCCTTATTTATGTGTTTGTTGTCAAAATAACTGTCTCTGAATGACATCCTTCGTTTTCTCAAATATTTGTTTTATGTAGATGGAAATGGTTTTTTTGAATGACAGATCACACATGTACGGCGAGACCAGGAAAGGGTTAATATAACTTTTATATCTGTTTTTACTTTACAGATCACGAAGCTCTGTTGTTCCTTCGATATTTTATTGACGAACCCTAAGGTAAAATACAGTTCTTCCGTACAGTGCACAGGTAACGAGCACTGGGTTTCGACTATGAAATCTGGATGCATTGAATTTAAGTTCATTGTGTAATTAATTCGGACAAATGATACATCCATTTTAGATAGAAACCTCAGAGGCTCTAAAATACGTAAAATTGTGGGAAGTGTTACAATAGAGATTATAGATATGAAAATAAAGACAAAAATGATGTATCTATGTGCTGGAGATGTCATTTTATTGATTTTAACATTATTATCAATGCTGGCACAAATAAGTGACAGTCGTTCATATAACGCGACAGAAACGGGACACCGAAATGCAAAATTGCTTCACAGAAATGACAGCGATTCAGTGATTCAACTTAAAAAGCCGACGGATATTGGAAAATCAAAAATGAGTACACATACAAATTCAACGAATACAAACAGTAATGTAAGTGTCACGGACACCGAAATGCAGACTCTTACAACCCAGACTGTTCCAGGGAAGTCCCAACAAGGTTTGCCTATCGCCCTAATTATATCGAGTCCAGCAGTTGCAGTTGGCGTTTTTATTTTTATCTGCATTACATATAAAGTACATTCGAGACAGTTAGATGCACAGTGCAAAGAACTTGCAACGAAAATGGAATCCGGTGATACACCCGGAGATCCCCTTATTGCGTCATCACCCTGTAGGCCGACTGCGCAACGATTGATAGTCCCGGGCCAACTAGTTCCGGGTCATGCAGTTTCAGACAGCGATTTAATAGGTCAACGACGGAAAAGTCTTCGTACACCAACACCGCCTCCTCACGCGCTATCAAGCAAGCGAGGCTCATGTTTGAGTGCTTTATCGGACCAGGAGGTCCTTGCGAGAGCCTCACCGAGAAGACATTCCACATTCATACTTTAACAACCCTTCCCCAATTTCATTTTAAATTTTGGACTGGTCCATATTAAAAGAGGTTGCAGACGACAACTAATATTGGATTCAATGTAACAGGAAACCATCCTATGTTGTAGAAAATATTGTGCGAAAAGAAGAAATTTCTTGAGACAAGAAATTTCTTCTTTCTGCACAATGTTTGCTCAAGAACATTCGTATAAAATGAATGGAACATAAAACCCCGGGTTGGTACAGGGACGGGTTAATATTGACCGTTGTTTCAAGCGTATATTAGTTTTATTTTATCCTTGTTTTATCAATGTTTGAGTCGGGCATAAAACGTTGTGTATAATGCCTCATAGTTAAAAGGGTGCTCTAACTTGGTCCACGTGTTGGATTTTTTTTTCTTTTTATCAATGTAAGCAGACATCGATTTCATGAGAACAATATTCAGACAGACGTATGTCCAATTATCGCAGTTTGCGTCGATGTATGGCATATTATACTTCTAGACGATTTATCAATCAACTTCTTGATTGAAAAGATAACTGAAAAAAGATATAAAAAAAATTAGGCCAGGTAACATAGTTTATTGACAGACATAATCTAATCTTAGTTCCGTCTATCAAGACTCAACATTCAAGCGTTTTGATTGTCTGTTGTTGTTTTTTTCTAATACTCCCACGAACAAAATTTTGAGCACGAACATTTTTGCTTCACATAAAGTAGATCCATACAATTTTACTCAAAAAATGGTAAAATATTTGCTTTCTTTTGCTTGACAGTATACGATGATTAAAAATGAAGATGAAATTCTATATTTTCATTGAGATATGAACCTAAATACTTAAACAAACTTCGCGTATTCATACAGTGTGATTAAGGTTTTAGGTTCATACCTCAATGAAAATAAAGAATATGCTCTTCGTTTCTGAAATAATTTAATTTTGAGTTTCGTCTATCTAAAACGAGCGTTCTGATTGGTCGAAAATTTCAATTCATACCTCCATGAACAAAATTTTGAGCTCGCAGTGATTTTGTATGCTTCCGCACAAAATAGTCCCATACAAAAAGGTATCAAAGGATGTAGGGTTTTTGCCTTTTTCGCTCGATACTATTAAATTATAAGAAATGAAGAGAATATTTTTGTTTTCATGGAGGTATGAACCTAAAAACCTAATCACACAATGTATGAATCCGCTTCGCGTATTCATACATTGTGTGATTAGGTTTTTCGGTTTAGACCTCCATGAAAACAAAAAGTATTCTCTTCGTTTCTGAAATGAAGTAAAACCGGACTATAGTTCGCAGATCGCTAACCATGCCAACTGACCTCCGGTGTGGCAAAATCAATAAGCTGTAGTTACCGAAAAAACAAAAAATGTCGTAGTTCAACATTCATTTCCGGTCAAATGAAGGTTCGATTAGTCTTTAGATCTTTAGACTTAAAGAGATGACCCGTTAATTTCCTCGTAACTATCATGAGTAAGACAGACGCATGTCCAGTTATCGCGGTGAGAATCGAAGACCAATTGATATCTTCTTTAACCCATTCCCACACAGTGGAATTTTAGACCGGTCCAAATTGAAAGGAGCTGCAGACGACAATTTCAAGTTGATGGAATTTTAAATTTTTTCGTCTTTTTGGATAGAAAACATTGTGGATAATGAAGAAATTGCTTGATGGCAAGTAACATCCATCAAAAAGTAATATGGTTGGTTGGCGACCTAAATGTCAAGCTGTTATTACGACGTTTAGAATGCTTCACAAAAATGTCGGTCAATGTCGGAGTTCAAAATACTCTTCCGGGCAAAATATAATTGAGTTGCCGTTTTTTTGTTTTTTTTTTTTTTTTGATTGGCAATACTTATAGATTAAGGTTAGTCTGCAAAAATATGTGAAAGCAACAAGTTATTTTATGCTTTGGCGCCTGATGATCACATGACCACAAAAGCTACAGGAGTTCGAAAGATTGATTGTTTTCATGGGGTTTTACGAACTTTCAACAGTTTTTCACTTATATCTCTGTGGGTGTTGCATCTAGCCACGTTTTCCTGTCATTTCACACACCAATACAACAACGAGTCTGAGCCACCAGTTTTGCATACCCTCTAGGCGCACTAAACGCCCTTTACTGGTTATTGGCACAAACAACGCATGTCATGGCGACATTTATTACGTCAGAAATATTAATTGTCTTTATTATTTTATTTTTTTTTATTTGTCTTTTTTTTTATTTGTCTTTTTTTCACTTTGCATTTAGGTATGCACAATGAGCTCCAAAGTTTTGACTTTGACTAATCCTTACCTATTACAACTCACTAACGCTGGTTGACTGTAAAATATTACTAAGGAAACCATTGTGGAAAATTAAAAAAAACTCATAACAAGGCATTTCTCCTTTTCCAACAGTCAATGTTTTCTATCATATTCAGTCATTTTTTTTCAAATTACACGCAACTGCTTTCAATCTGTACCTGTCTAAAATTGAGTCGTCTGGTAATGGGTTAAAGCTGGGTGTTCATTGCTTTGGTGCTGGACGTAAAAAGCGAAATTTTACTCATGCGTGCTATAATTTCTGCAGAGGGTGTCTCATGCGTGCTATAATTTCCTGCAGAGGGTGTCTCATGCGTGCTATAATTTCCTGCAGAGGGTGTCTCATGCGTGCTATAATTTCCTGCAGAGGGTGTCTCATGCGTGCCATAATTTCCTGCAAAGGGTGTCTCATGCGTGCCATAATTTCCTGCAAAGGTGTGTCTCAAATTATGCATTGATTGGTTCCATTTTCCTTATTGACGGACGGTTTCAAGATTTAAGCCAAGATTTAAGTTCATTATGTTCATAATTGAAAACGGAACAAATATCGGGAATATATACTAAGGGAAAAAAGTTTAGCATTTTTTTTCGACCTACATTATTTTTCAACTAAATGTATAAACCTTATAAAATCAGTCTCGTTTGCATTTTTTAAAAGCTAACTGATTAGTTATGCATTAAGACCACATTTAAGAAACTTAAATGCCGTTCGATACTGCACCGAAATTGTCCAGCCAGTGGTATTGCCGTTCTTGCGTCAAGGGCTTGCTACCATTTTTCAGCAAGATAATGCCCGCCTACATGTCGCTCGGCACACGTTGGACCTTTTACAGACTAATAGTGTTGATGTGTTGGACTGGCCAACCAAATCACCGGATCTGTCTCCGGTCGAACACCTTTTGGACCATCTGGGTAGGAGAGTAAGAGACAGGAATGACGTTAATAACGTTAGAGACCTTGAACGTGTTCTGCGTCAGGAATGGGATCGTATCCCTATGGCCATTAATCGTAGGCTCATTTCCAGTATGAGAAGACGCTGTGATGCCGTTATTGGCGCAAACGGTGGACACACAAGATATTAAATCTTTGTGTTACTTTTACTTCCCTATCCCTACCATGTTTGACGCTGTACAGCAAACACGTATGACCTTGAAATCATCTGTTTTTTTTAAATACTGTGGCTAACACATAAAAGATCGATGTGTGAAAATATGCTTTGAATCCAAAGCTAGACACCGGAGAAATTGGCTGTAACGTACGAAATTGCTAAACTTTTTTCCCTCAGTATATATGCTTTATGGATGGATTTTAACCTAGTGTACAGTGGCATATTTCCGCCACGACACGTCATTTCAGAGGCATAACAGCACTGAAATATGACTGAAATATGAATCATTTCCCGTTAATAAAAATATTTTTTCTATAATTATTTATAGAAGCTGCTATCAATTTTTAGTATTCTAATCGTTATTAAGAATTGTGACAAATTTTCTGATGCCGCTTCAAAATTATAATGATTTGTAAAACCATATCGGTAAAGGAGTAATAGCGATTTACAAGCAGTCTCTTCACAAAAAAAAAAAGAAAGAAAAAAAGAAAAGAAAATCAAACAGATTATACAAACTGTATTAGCAGTGCATGATCCAATTTACAACATTCAACCAGTGTCATGCTGATCCCGGAATATTCCTTCTTTGACAAAGGCTTTGGCAGGTGTATAGGCTAAGATCAGCCTGCACCGGCGTGCAGTCTGATCTAAGCCTAAACTACCTGTTTCTTGTTGTTGTTTTGAGAGAAATCTTTGAGCGCAAGATTGATCTAACTATGTCAAAGTTTTCAAATGTAGTGAAAATAGGAATATATTGAGTAGGACAAGGGTTTGAATCGTTTATTTCTTACACACCTTATATTTTCAATAATTAAGACTGCTATAAATACATGCACCTCGTTATGGTTGGCCAGAACGCCGTACATGTATTTATATATAGTTAAGACGTTTTGTTCGCCAACAAGCGATTTCTTCTATGTCTACAATGTTTTCCAAAGCTTTTCATTGAGGTGCTTAAAAAGGGAGGGCTTTTGTTGGAATGGGTTAAGCCGTCATGTTTTACAATATTCATGGTCAGTAACATGTATAAAGAGTAAAATAGGTGATTGGAGAAGTAAACGTCGTAACTACAGCGTCAATAAACTGTTGTTTAAAAACGCCACACTAAGAATTTTGCTTCCCCTAAATGAATCTACCAATTTCAGCGTTTAAAGTTCACTTCAAGTCTAAATGAATGATTTGATTGGCCAATTGATTCTTTGATTGACAGCATAAAATCGAATCACTGAGACATGTACGCTGTTGATTCTTTTTTACTTCACCCTTTCCTTTTTGAAATTTTTGACTGGTCCAAATTGAAAGATGTTGCAAGTGGAAACGGGTCCATCCTATTTGGCAGAAAACATTGTGGTAAAAGGAGAAATTGTTTGTCACAAGCAATTTCTTTTTTTATTCCAAGATGTTTCTCAAGTATTAAGTCACAGTAGCGTGAAATCACGGGTTTGTACAGGAAAGTGTCGATATTTTCTTATGTTGCTTTTTCCTTTTCAATTTTAATGTAATAAGTTAATAAGAGGTATTGTTGTGGATGTGTTAGACCAAGATTTGGTTGAAAATAAAGCTAAAAATGTAGTTATTTTTATACCCAGGCTATAAATGGTAATCCTGAAAATGTTTATAACATCTGAAAAAAATTACCCATTGCCACACAATTCCTCCTTTTAACGCCCCTATAGAAAAAAGTTATTTCTTCATTATCCACAATGTTTTCTATCCAAAAAGATAATCAACCTGAAAAAGTCGTTTCCAAATTCTTCGAAATTGGACAAGTCTAAAATTTTGCCATGTGGTAATGGGTTAAATATGACCAGACGCCTATGACAATAGGCAGAATTGATGTGATTGGTCGTTCGGTAAATCCCTTTTATGAACTTGGCTTTAAACAAAAAGATTAAAAAATTCTATTAGAAGAAAACCATTCACAGAAATCGCGTTATATATACGGTATATTCTGTTGTCGCAAAACCCTCTCCTGTTTTTTTTTCCAAATTTTACTCTTGTCCAATTTGAAATAAGATGCAGTTGACATTGAAATTGAGTGCAATTTGCAAAATTAACCATCGTAGTGGAAAGACAATATCGTTTGAAAAGAAGAAATTACTTTTCAGATTTGAAAGAAGTTGCAGACGAAAATTGAAATTGAGTGCAATTTGTAAAGTAACCTTCTTTAAGGGATAGAAAATATTGTGAAAAAAGAAGAATTTGCATGTCCAATTTGAAAGAAGTTGCAGACGACAATTGAAATTGAGTGCAATTTGTAAGTAACCTTCTTCAAGGGATAGAAAATATTGTGAAAAAAGAAGAAATTGCATGTCCAATTTGAAAGAAGTTGCAGACGACAATTGAAATTTAGTGCAATTTGTAAGTAACTTTCTTCAAGGGATAGAAAATATGACCGTGAAAAAAGAAGAAATTGTGTTACAAGTAATTTCCTCTTTTCTCCAATATAAAATTGCAGGGACGTAAAAACCAGGAATTGTACGGGAAAGGGTATATACGATATAGCCATGTACAATGTAGTTTATAACAAATTTGACCCTAGAGATCGGTTAAACGATACTCCTCTGGTGATATTTGTTTCAATTCATATAGATACGTAATAACCATGGTTTATTGTAATTATTTATTTAAACACAACCCATGTTCAAAGAATTATCTAAAACATATATACAAATGTATATATTTGTGTCTCAAACGTTTTTGACACGGCAACAAAGAAGCAAATCAACTCGCCTACACCAGGACTTTAAGTGTTCTTCGTAAACGAGTGCGCTTGAAAAAAATGACCAGATTATGCACTATTTGATCTAAATAACTGATAAGATAATGTTAGATTTTCAAACGAGGTTATCTCGTGTTTACTTTAAATCATTGCAAATGCATATTGAATTAAATTGTAGTTACGATGGTTATGAAGTGAGTCGGTGTTATCAGATTTTAAAACTGCGTCAAATCTCAATATGTGGCCAAGTCTGTTTTATCTTTTCCGGGTTCGAGTGTTCTTGGAATCCGGGTTTGTCTTTTTTCTCTTTTTTTTTAAATCTCAGGACGTTCCTGCACTAAGCACCAGTATTACGAGCTTAAGTTTAACCCATTCCCAAATTACACCTATATGCGTGTGAACATAAAAAGGGAGCACACAAAAGATTTTTATATCTATTAGTATGACATACTTTAAAAAGTATGTTTTGTAGGAAAAGACAGAGAAATTGCTTTTAAACTAAAGCCATTCAACGCCCCCGCTAAAAGAAATCTTAGGCATGTGCGCATGCAGTTTTCTTTTCTTTTCTTTTTTTGCGTGTGTGTGTGATATTAAACATTCCTATGATCAAATAGGGGATTTTATATGTCATTAAGACTCTTTAAATAGTATATTAAAGGTGCTGTGTATAATGATAATAATTATAAACCAATTCCTGTAATATTATTTTACCGTAGTCCAACAGTCGGTAGTCCGTCTGTCTTTTGAATCAGAAACTTAATAGCTTGACAGATTTTTAAAAACCTTTGTTAACTAGTAGATACCGTACCCGCATCCATTTCAGTGTTCGGTTTTGCTGACGATAAAACTGCAAATAAACGATTTAAACCTTCGCCAAATGAAGAAGCCAGTGCGATCCGGGAAACAGTTGAAACTCTCGGAATATCTTTTGTGTTATCCCATTTACAGTATTGTTTTTCTTTACGGCATTTCACAAACAGTATTATCATTACTGTACTTTTAGTCTCACGCTAAATCGTTCTAAGGTACGACAGTTCAAAACAGGACGTATTCGACCAACATTCGATTAAAACTTGAATTAACTTTGAAAATCCTACATACATGTACAGCTGTTTTGTAGGAGCCGCATCTCCCTTTTTAATAAAGCCCGTATCTCAAATCGAGTCCAAACGAACATCAAGGTTTTCAGAATCTTCTGTTGAAAGTTATGCTGTTCCTTTCAACGAGAGATATACACTATTCGATAGAAGCTTCAGCACAATAAGCCCAAAACTGTGGAATAAACTACCAGTTAGTCTCGGGCAATCACAATACTTTGGTACTTTCATGCGTTTCTGCACGGTTTTCTTCAAACTGTTAAAATCTATTCTCACAAACCAAAATATTAGATAGGTACAAATTGAAACAAGCAGCAGGCGACAATTTCAAATTGACGGAATCCCCCCTTTTTTCATCTTTTTGGATAGAAAACATAGTTGATTATGGAGAATTCTTCATTATCCACAATGTCTTCTAAAGCGGCATAAAAAGGAGGGATTGGATAGGAATATGTTTAACCCATCCCCCATCCCGCCTTTTTGCGCCCCCCCCCCCCCGAAACAATTTGGGAAAACAATTTTGAAATGAAGAAATCCCTTGCTACAAGTAATTTCGTTATTTTTCACACTCTTTCCTACCCAAAAAGACAGGTTTATTTAACACTCCATCAAGTTTAAACTGGCGAGCACAACTTCTTTCAATTTGAATCAGTCTAAAGTTTTGTCGTTTAGTATAGGAATAAGTTGAAAACTTTATCTTGAACACGAGAATGTTTCAATATCTGTCACGGTATTTTACGCCTTATTTGTATGTGTATGCGTTTTTTTGTATTTTTTTTTTTTTTTTATTTTGAAGATGTTATTTTAATGAACAACTGTGATGAATATGTGTCAAAAGTAGAAATATGTGTTTAATTCTTTTTCAAGTTGTAAGTTTAGCCACAAGGCTATTATTATGTTTGAGCTATAAAGTTAACTTGAGTATATACCCAATTGTTGTAGGCAGAGTCAATATTATCTGGCCATGCCAACGTCACTTATCTAGACGAAAAAGAAATGACCATTTCGTCAGCAACAGTTTTTCAACTTTACCATGATGTTTTTTTATTTAAAAAGACTTTAGCTAAGAATCTTAAACAAGGAGACCATGATTGTCCTATATCGCTCCTCTGGGTATGATGGCTCGAGGCTTTATGATATACACAAAATATCAAAGCCCTACGACTAATCATTCCTTTAATCCTAGGTATATTACAGATACCACCATATACCGCTTATTTCCAGAGTATTTTGGTAAAGGGTCAATAGGCATTGATAAATTCCAAATATCAAAGCTCTAGGAATAATGGAGTAGGAGAAGACTTTCAAATATAACCCTCTTTATTCCTTTCTAACATCAGAGATAGCACAGAAAAGGGCTTATTTTCGGAATACGGACATTCTTTGAAGTATTTTGGTGAAGGGTCAATAGACATTGATACATACAAAATATTAAAGCTCTATGCCTTATGATTTTGGAGAAGAAGAATTTCACTGGTCTTTATTTCTATGTGAAATCAGGAATCACACAGAGAAGGGCTAATTTTCAGATTAAGAAAGTTCATTAGAGCATATAGAGGGTCAATAGATGATGATTTATACCAACTATCAGAGCTCTAAGCCCTATGGTCTGGGAGAAGAAGATTTTAAAAGACTTCTTTCTTTATTACTAAGTAAAATCAGAGATCGTACAGAAAAGGACTAATTTTCAGAGTTCGGTTATTCTTTGAAATATTTTGGTAGAGTTTAAATAGGTGATGATCTATATCAAAATATCAAAGCCCTGGACCTTATGGTTTGGGAAAATAAGATTTTTTAAGTTTTTTCACTCGGTTGACAAGGCAACTAATGTTCTTCATTGATTTCAATTCCTTGAAGCATTTTGAAAGCGCATGACCTAAGGATCATTTCTGTGAAGTTTGGCTGAAATTCCATGGTAAGTTTAGGAGAAGAAGCTTTTTTTGTAATTGTGAACGAACGGACGGACGCCAGACCGATCACAAAAGCTCATCCACTGCACTTCGTGCTCAGGTGTGCTAAAAGGATTTGATCGCCTATAAATGCAAGCCTACTATTTGAAGCATTTGTCGAAAATGACATATTTTTTTGAAAGGAGTATGGATACACATATGTTCTGTATCACTAGTTTTGTTTTAAAGTATTATTTGATACAACAGTAAGATTATTTGAACTCTACTTTCAGGTTGGGTTTAAATTATTTATAATTTATCGTCGTTTCACGATAAAAATGTCGTATAAACAGCGGCGAGCAATATATCGTAAATACAGTCGTATTTACGACATGTTGCTTGCAAAACGACGATACCTACACCAATATATGATATGAACGGGTATACCAATCTTTTGTCAAAGAATAAAAAGTAGTTAATAAAACAACAAAACCAACTCGTTTTAAATTCATTGTCAGTTGTTCGATAACTCTAGTTCTCTGAATTAACCCATTACCAGACGGCAAAATTTTAAACTAGCCTAAATTGAAAGAAGTTGCAGACGACAGTTTAAAGTTTATAAAATTATTGATGTTTGATTTTTCAATTTTCAGAGTAGAAAAAAATTTAAAATTCTTTTTTCACAATGTTTTCCAAAGCTCTTTTACTTGGGGACGACTAAAAGCGTCACTGAATGGAAATGCATTAATTTTACTTAAGGGCCTAAGCGTGATTTATCAGTCAAAGTTTTGGTCTTGAGCGCGATCCTACGATCGGCCAAGATTCAAAACAAGGCGGTATATAGAAATTATTCATTTCCCATGATTTTTTTTTTGAGAGACAGAAAATAACAATAGCATGAACTTAAAATTGCCATCATCATTTTTTTTCAAAGATAAGTCTATACACTCTACAACCATGCTATTTTGTATTTTGAATGAACGATCATTGGTGTTATAACCGTCATCATGCTGAACCCGGAATATTCCGGTTTTGGCAAGAGGTGTAGACCAAGATCAGCCTGCAAATAAGTGCAGTCTGATCTTGATCTACACCTCCTGATTGTACTTTTCCTGCCATAGTTATTTATGAAATTCATTTCTAAAACAAATATTGATTTTTCAACAACAAGTTCTATCAGTGCTTTAAGCACTTTGATTATACAGCAATTCAGTGAGGTATTTATACAGCATGACAAGAGCTAATGCGATAGAAGGTTTCTTGTCTCCTGTCACAGTTCCAGGGATGTTGACACGTATCTATGGTCTAATAAAACATTCACGAGACATTCTGTTGAAAAGTCCACGGTCCACCGACCCCCGCGGTCCCAGGAGACCGAATTGTGGTGGGTATTGAACTGTATATTTATATTAAAGTGTAACTATACTCGATGGCAAATGAATGCTTTTATTCGTTTTTTTTTTTTTTTTTTCATATTCTAAAATCGATTTTGCTTAAACAAAACCATGTTTTCTTCACGTTGTTGTGGCCTAGGTTCGACTAACTAAAGCGGCCTTAAGGACCGCATAGTAAAGAACTTTCAGTAAACTATACTAAGCTGCAAAAAAAAAAAAAAAAAAAAAAAAGAAATTGTGTTATTTTTCAGCTTTTTTCTTATCTCAAATTAAGGAAAGCTTTTCCCCTTCAATCCACTGCAATTTATGATATACCAAGACAGCCGTCCGATACATGTATCTAACTTGTATCTAACTAAATAAAAAAAATTGTAATTGTATATAATTACACTTTTTATGAAATGACCTACTGCACGAGGATTTAATAAAACAATTGAATATTCTTTTTTATTTCATAGGGAATACTTGTATTTAATGAAATTCATTTGTGTTGTTGTATGGGGGATACGCGAATTTCATACAGCGGCCGTCATAGCGCAGTCGGTAGCGCATCAGAATTCCAATCTTCAATCATGATATGTCATGGGTTCGATCCTAGGCGGCGGCACATATCCTTTCCGACTTTGTCTCTCACCAATGGGTGGATAATCGTAAACCAAAGTGGGATAGAAGCTGGAGGCTAGGAAAGGATGTAGTGGTAGTATTGGCGTGAGAAATACTAGGAATCCGTTGTGTGGTGCTCCAGTCGCCGCGATATGACTGAAATACTGTTAAAAGTGGCGTTAAACTCAGTTCAATCATAAAACATGTATTTCATAAGTTTAGTGTAATATATAGTGCACTAAATGAGTACAAGCTAAGACTTGCACTCTTAGTTCCTCGTGTGCATAAAAAAAAAAAACTCAGAGAAAACTGAACGTGCACGAGAATAAAATGTGCGTGCGTGCATAGAGTATCTTTTTAGAGCGTGTGTACTTAAACATTGAGCTAACAAGAGAATTTTTATGTGTGCATGCTCAATGTATGAGCTTGCACACTTAAATTTACGGTTGCACATGTATGATTTACGCGTGCTCGCGTTTAATTATGCTTACACGACTTAAGCATACTTTTTACCCAATCTGATTAAAATCAGATCCACCATGATAGCCTATTGCTACGTCCCTGCGTAACGGAGAGATAGCGTAGTGGTTTCGTAGAGATGATTTTAATGAGATTGACTTTTTACCTAGACGGTACGTCATAGTAATGAATCTGTGAATGAGCCGTAATCTATGTCTAATCGACATGTTACAATTCTTATTCATAGAATGTCGCTTATGTTGACCGATGACCAGACGATAAAATTTGAAACTGGTCCAAGCCGAAACCAAATTTTAGTTGATGGAATTTTGAAAATATTGGCATTTTGGCAGAAAACTTGTGGATAATAAAAAATATAGCTTGTAACAAGAATTTCTTCGTTTTTCACAATGGTTTCCCAAGATTTTTTCTTGATTTGCGTGAAGGCCGAGTCACACAGCTGATCAAGCACGAATCACTCACAATTTTGGTTTGTGCGTGCTTGTATTTCGAGAAATTGACCAATTGTTCAGGGTGTCGGCTACACTGACGAATCACACATGAACCGCGCACGTATCACTTACTGTACAAATCACTTACATATCACGCTCCTCAACGCATACTACCAAATATGATGAGGCACACCGACGCACGAATCTCTAACGGAGCACGTCCAAACACGAACGCTTCGCGTACGTTCCACGTACAAGCACTTTCGTTCTGCGAATGGCTATGCATGCCTCACACGTGAATCACTAACGGAGCACATACCCTCAGCATCACTATCGCTTCCATTTCGTGCAAATAGAAAGAGGTCCATGACGGGATTTCCTGGTATATCTTTGTAACCCTGAACACTTCACATTTGTTGATGCTGTGATTCTGAGACATTGAAGACTATTTGAAGAAGATGCCACCCAAGACATCTAGCTTGCCCTCAAAGATAAGGATACAGAAGAAGAAGGTGGCCGAAGAATAAGTCCATGTAGATCTATCAGAGGCTGCTGCTACTGAAAATCTGCTTCTGGTGCTGCTGCTAGGAAGTCCCGAAGGTCTCCTGTCCCTGTTGTCTTTTTACGCACTCACATAAACCCAGCCCACCCACCCTAAAAGAAAAAAACAACGAATATCAAACTCTTTTTATTTGAAAAAAGTGCCAGACGACAATTTATAGTTGATGAAATTGTAAAAAACTTTGTCTGTAAGTGGGGAAAACACTGTGGATTATGAAGAAATTCTCTTTTATAAGTAATTTCTCCATTTTCCACAATGATTTCCAAAAATGTCTATTTTGATTGGTGTCAAAAAGCGGAATTGTTTGGGAATGCAAAAAAGCACATACGCAAACATGTAGAAAGGGACTAACAGGCTTCGAGGTTAACAACTTGATAGCGCCTGGTATACAACTACATGAAGGTGTACGTGGTTTAATCCTTGACATAATTTCCTAAACCCATATAGGACAAAATATTCTATTCCATATTTTCCGTTTTTGAATCAATAGGTCTAAAATAGCCTTAGATGGGCCATGACTAAGCAGCATCAGAGGAGAAAATATTTTAAGAAAAATTTTACCAGACCACAGGTCTATTTCAACGAATCCATCAAAATATTACGAACAAGTTTTAAGAAGGATTACACAGGAAACTTTCAATCAAGTCTACTCCAAATTGGCTTAGTAGTTTCAGAGGAGAAATCTTTGATAAAATCAAGGAATAACAAAGCCCAGACATGCCACACCCATATGTAAAGACCAAAATTTCAGAAATAAATTCTAAGAACGCTTATCAAATGACGTCTCTACCAATTTTACTTGAAATCGGATAAGATGCTTAAAGTTGGGAAAACCTGGTAAATCCGGGCAGTATTTAAAGTTTCAGTTTTCCTGGTAAATCCGGGAATTAATTCTAATTCACTGGGTGAAACTCGGACACGAACTGGATGTGATTCATTCGAGTTACCAATATCCTTGCATTTTATACCAAACGTGTCTAGTAAATCTTGTCCAAAACGTCAGGAAAACGTGAATATTGACATCACTGTAAAATACGGACACACTGGTGGGAAAACTCGGAAATATTTAAAATCAAAGGGTGAAGTTCGGGCACTCGAGAAAAATCACCAATTAAAGACCCTGACTTAAATTATAATTGACCAAAATCTGAACTGGAAGCTGCAGAACTTTAGTTTAGAAATATAATTACTATTGAAACAGAAACATTAATTTAGTGTATTAGATGTAAAATATTAGGTAATATTTAATACCCAAGGCCAAGAAGTGGACAGATCAAAGGACACCTACTTGGAATACATTAATATGCAATAAATGAAAACAATTGTCGGCAAATTAGACAAGATTATGGTAAATTATTGCACGATGGTCTTTAAAGTTATTTTTTTCTTTTATAATCCCAATTTTTACTTAAGCGGAAAAAGAGACAGGGATAATTCGCAAACTGAAGATAAAGCTATTTTCTGTTGATTTTAACTCATGAAAATTGGTAAATTTGTTAGAATCGTATAGCTGAATGGCATGTTTCTCCATCGAAGTCAGTTTTTGTATCACTTTCCGTCAAACTTTACTCTCTTTTGAATCAGCCATGTAAGGATGTCAGTACACTGTTTAAAACAATTAGGGGTTCATAACTGCAGAGAGCTCATTTTCCATTAACCCTGTCACGCTGAGCCTGGCATGTTTTTGTTTTGGTAGGAGATATAGACAAAGATAAGCCTGCACGTAAGTGCAAGCTGATCTTTGTCTAGACCTCCTGTTTGTCCCCTTTAATCCAGGGCTGTTAAAATAATTCATTTTAGATGAAATATTGACCTTCAATAGTACCTTCCAGTGCTATCAGTCCTTTGATTTCAATGCAGTTCTGTATATGATTTTAAATCAGCATGACAAGGGTAGATTGATTTTTTTAACAAGATCAGCAGCGCCTAAACTCTATTATAAAATACATGTTTACAACATATTTCGAAGAAGTCATTTATACAAATACTTCTTCCGTTGCTCATTCTAAACTTAGATGTTAAAAGACTGTCCGGATTTATCCATCTGTTCGGACTTCTACGGCTTTTCCCTAATTGACGGATCGCTTTTCAAATCACTGATCTCCAATATGAATTTCGGCTTAGATATATAAAGTGTTATTTTGCAAGGTCTGGGATCGGTGACACAGAACAAGAAATAAATTTCTTGGTTGGCGACCTGAAATATTGAACAGGTTGAAGTTACGTCTTTAAGTCTTCAAAACGCCCAACATCAATGTGAGAGTTCAAAGTTTACTTCCGGTCTCAATGAATTATTTGTTTCGTCGATTGATTCTTTGAATGACAGTGGCGATTACGCAGAGAAGACTTGGTTATCCTAAAACTTCAACAAGCCATTACCACACGACAGATTTTTAGACCAGTCCTAATTCAAAAAAGATGTAGACGGCGATTTTGAATTAATGAAATCTTTAACATCTTTGGTGTAGAAAACATTGTGGATAATGAAGAAATTGCTTTTTACAAGCAGTTTCTTCATTATCCACAATGTTTTCCAAATCTTTGATATTGAGGGGTGTTTAACAGTATTATTGAGTGAGAATGGGTAAAAGGGTTAATAAAATTCGGCATATTCTGACGGTCGTTTTCTTTTTTCTGCGTTTACATTTTGTAATAACTTGTCAGCAAAAATTACACAACAGAATTCGGGGTTGTATACAAACTATATTATCTTTTATAACTAAGGGAAAAAACTCATGAAAGACGTCTTATCAAGATGTTATAAGTTACATATCTTGACAAATAGCGGAAAGTTTTTTACCCCCATTTTGATATCAAAGTACTGAAAGTACTGTAAGCTAGCGAAGCATGGTTTGGTTGAGTATTTCTTTTTTTTTTTTTTTTTTTGTCAAAGGTTATCCGGATAGGTAAGTTGGAGTTAAAGGAACAAAGGAGTTAACCCATTCCCACACAATCACTCCTTTTTTCGCCCTTATAGAGAATAGCTCTGGAAAACAATGTTGAACATGAAGAAATTGCTTGTTACAAGCAATTTCTTCATTTCCACATTGTTTTCTCCCCAGAGATAGATGTTTTAGAATTTTCAACGATTTGAAATTGTCGTCTGAAACTTCTTTGAAGACTCTGATCAGAGTCATTCTGAACACGATGTGCTCAAGTGAGCTGAACTTGCAGGCAGGGTTTGCAATATTCCTGAAATACGCATGAACTACTTTTTATGGCGTATGCATTCAATGGATTTATTAGTTAAGCTTCCAGCGGCAGTTTGCACTCGTTGAACTCTGAGAAGACCTCAAAATTTTGTCTGTTAATATAAGCTATCAAAGCTGACGCTGTGCTGGCTTATAGTTCCTGATATCTTTATATAGATCGTTTAAAATGGCCCAACCTTGTTCCAAATCACCCTATGGGTTCGGCGAATGACCATGTAGATGACCGACTGAATTGAAAACCCACTTATCTGTCGTTGTGATTAGACTCTATTTAATATGTTTTTGAAGTTAGCTAGTGACATGTAGGCGGGGACCATTGTATAAGATAAGGCACGGACTGGAGAGCTAGGTCATTCTAGGAACAGAATTTGGAAGAAAGACAGTAAAAGTGATTCGTTTTACGCATTGAAATCCGGTGAGTAAGGTTTCCTCCCAAACGATACTTATCTATTTCAATCTTTGCTTCTTCAAATTATCATACTCATTCTATTCCTTAGCTAAATGGAATATTGCTCAATGGTTCGGTTTAAGCCTCCTTATTTTGCATCGATTTGGAAACAAGATCTTACTAATTAGCCCACTACCACACAATCCTGCATTTTTACGTACGGGGGAAATATAGCTATCACAAAAGAATATTAGATATCTCCGTAGTTCTGCTACAATTAGACCATCGGGCATGAACATTTATTTGAACTATTTAGTTTATTTCTATTTTAATATAATTTAATTGTTAGTTTCGTCTATCAAAAACGAGCCTTCTGATTGGTCGAAAAATTTAATTCATACTTTCATGAACAAAATTTTGAGCACGAAGCCATTTTGTATGCTTCCGCACAAAATAGTTCCATACAAAAAAGTATCAAAAGTTGTAAAGTTTTGCTTTGTTCGCTCCATGCTATTAAAATATAAGATTTTTTGTTTTCATGGAGGTATGAACCGAAAACCTAATCACACTGGTGTATGAATCCGCTTCGCATATTCATACAGTGTTATTAGTTTTTTCGGTTCATACCTCCATGAAAACAAAATATATTCTCTTCATCTCTTAAATATTAATTGATTCAGTTTCGTTAAACCCTGCTGACCATATAATTCACAGAATAATGCCGTTCAAAGGGTCCCCGTTCAATATCTTTATCAAACTTTCTGACGCTCTAGGAGCTTGGCCAGCGTTGTGCCAATTGACCAATCGCTGGCTCCGCCTACTTATTTCATAGGTTCCACCTATTTCTTCCATAGACCACGCCCACTGACTCCGACGGGAAGTCCCGCTTCGATATTTAAGGGCGTTATTCTGAAAAAAATATTGCCAGCAGCATGTAACAAACAGTAAAATAGTTGGTTGGTGACCAAAAGGTCGTAACTACAGCTTGTATAAGCTGTAGTTACGACGTTTTAGTCGCCAAACCAACAAAAAACGCAAACAAAATTGGCAGCCAAAGTCGGAGTTGAAAGCTCAGGTCCGGACTGAATAAAAAATTTGATTGGTCGGTCGATTCTTTGATTGACAGCCGCGATTGGTCAATCCTAATGATGATTGATATGTACTGCACTCAAATTATACTAAACTCAGTCATAAAAAGTCATAAAACAACAACAATAACGACAACAACAACAACAAAAAATACTAAAATTGATTTAAAGTAAAATTTAGATAGTCACTCTTAACGGTGTCAATTCTGTAGTCTTGCTTATCAAATTTACTGAATTTTCAAGCTAATAATGATATTCATATATCGTGGTCGGACGACCTTTTAACATTGTAATTGGAACTTGAAAAAGCTGTACTTACGACATTTACTCGCTCACCGACGATATATGTGTATTTAGATGTTAAAATTTATAAAACAGAAGTCAGTCAGTTAATTATTCTACTTCTTAATATCAAATTATTAAACAGTAAATCTCTAAAGATTTAAATAAGATTTCTTTTTATAGGGACAATTGTTCAGTTTTTCTAATATTAACATTTCCATCGAAACTCATATACCATTAGATTAACACAGTAAACCCCGCTTCTAACGATACTTGTGCAAAATATCATTCTAACAGGAATATTCTTGTAATTCTCAGGTTCGCCAAAAGTGATGTATATCGCATTAAGTGGTATCGTTATAAACGGAGCTTACAATAATAACCAGTTTGTGATGATGCAAATATATATCCTCGGAAAAGCAGAACGATTGTCTGTTAACCAGATTGTCAAATGTTTGCAGACAAAACAACTGAATGCGTTAAATGCTACAAAAAAAAAAAAAAAAAAAAAAAAATCTTAATACCTTTGGACATTTTTTTTATTTTATTTTTTATTTATTTTTTTGAAAGTTGCGATTTTTTTTAAATTTCAAATGACAAACTTTTAAACACTTTTAATTTACGTAAAAAAATATTGTAACTTATTTTTCATGGTTAGATTTATCTGCCAATTCTTTGTTTTTCCTCAGATAGGTATGATCCATTTGTTTCCACTTGAGTCTTCATGATTTGGTTCGTTTTATCCTTTTTGTTGCGTTTCATGTAAAGCATATCTTCTCTTTGTAGGCCCTATAATAATGATTGTGATATTAGATAAGTCTAATCTGGATTTATTGAAAGACACGCCATTTTCATTATTTTGTGTAAATGGCACGTAATAAATAAGACTAGTGCTTGAAATACCAGCCAAAAATGGCAATAAAATATAAGAACATTAAGTCTTCATTTGGGTTTTGACTCGATCGTCACTTATTTTAAACCTCACTTAATTGCTGTCAAATTTGCTCCTCAGGTCAAAGAGAGACAAATCGTAGGAATTAATTCTTCTACAACGTCGTAATGTGCACTGCATATCTTTCTGTATCGTTTAACCCATTCCCACACTACGAAATGTCAGACTGGTCCAAGTTCAAAGGAGTTGCAGACGAAAATTTAAAAGGTTTATGAAATTTTAGCTTTTTCAACTTTCTATATGGTAAAACGTTGTGTAAAATGAAGAAAGTTATCGTGACAAGCAATTTCTTCATTTTTATACAATGTTTCCCAATTCTTTTTATTGTGGGGCGTCAAAAAGTGACACTGTTTGGAACTGGGGTAAAGGCATTTGCCAAAGACAACTAGTGTCGTCCCCGAAACCGACCCAACTGTTCGAATTATGGGGTAAATTTCAAAACTAATCACATTATACCTCAAACCAATTTCAAGATATAGATTCTATCTTTGTTTCAAGAGAAAGAAAAAAAAACATCTGTCTTTCAAAAAAATCGCGCCACGAATCATCTTCATGGCGTCACTAGAAGGGAGATAACAAAGGCAAAATGTGACGACTTAAAGTACATTCCGACTTACATATTTTTACGTTACTTGTGTAAGATCTATTTAAAATGCTTTATAAGGCTACTTATTTAAACCCCGTGAATAATCCAGTGGGAAAAAACCACCTATCATAGTTGATTTAAGTGACTTTCCCAGTATTGCGTCTGTTCTAACATTCGATAGGATCATCTCCCCTGTAATGTTTTCCGCCATTTACTCATGCCTTAATTTAGAGAATCTTGGAAATTGTATCGCACTTAAACCGTTACATTAAAAGTTAATAATCATTCAAATTACTTTATTTGCCAATGAACCTTTTCCTTTTTGGGTTTTCGAAGAAATTCTGGTGCAGCTAGCGTAACTTTATTGCTTCACACTGTCGTCACAGCTAAAGAGTATGTTGTAAAACTTTCACAATTTGACCAATCGCGCGTCAACCCATTCCTTTTTAGCTCACGAAGTGCTCTGGGGGAGCTATTGTGATCGGTCATCGTCCGTCCGTCCGTCTGTTCACAATTACAAAAAAATCTTCTCCTCCTAAACTAACCATGGAATTTCAAAAAAACTTCACAGAAATGATCCTTAGGTCATGCTCTTTCAAAATACTTCAAAGAATTGAAATCCATGAAGAACTCTGGTTGCCAATAGAGTTGGTTGAAATAAAGAAGGAAATCTTTAAAAATCTTCTTCTCCCAAACCATAAGGCCTAGAGCTTTGATATTTGATATACATCATCATCTATTGACCCTCTACCAAAATACTTAAAAAAATTACTGTATTCTGAAAATTAGCCATTTTCTTTGTGATCCCTTATTTTAAATAGAAAAAAACAAGGAAATCTTTTAAAATCTTCTACTCCCAAACCATAAGGCCTAGAGCTTTGATATTTTGTACAAATCATCATCTATTGACCCTCTACCCAAATACTTCAAACAATTACCCAATTTTGAAAATTAGCCCTCTTCTGGGCATTCCCTGATTTTACATGTATTAAAAGAAGGAAATCTTTAAAAATCTTCTTATCCCAAACCATAAGGCCTAGAGCTTTGATATTTAGTAAATCATCATTTATTGACCTATCTACCAAAACACTTCAAAGAATTACCGTATTCTGAAAATTAGCCCTCTTCTGGGCAATCCCTGATTTTACATAGAAATAAAGAAGGAAATCTTTAAAATCTTCTACTCACAAACCATAAGGCCTAGAGCTTTGATATTTATTACAAATCATCATCTATTGACCTTCTACAAAAATACTTCAAAAAATTACCAAATTATCATACTCTGAAAATTAGCCCTTTTCTGTGCGATCCCTGATTTTACAAAGGAATAAAGAAGGAAATCTTTGAAAATCTTCTTCTCCCAAACCATTAAGCCTAGAGCTTTGATATTTGGTACATTATCATCATCCATTGACCCTCTACCAAATTACTTAAAAAAATTAGCCCTTTTCTGTTCAATCCCTAATTGTAGTTAGGAAAAAATAATGATATCTTTGAAAACCTTCTTCTCCTAAACCATTAGGCTTACAGCTTTTATACTTGGTATGTATTGATGTCTATACTTCAAAATATTACCATATGCAGGAAATTAGTGCTATATGGTTGGATCATCATTATACCTAGGATTAAAAGAGAAATCCTTAAACATCTTCTCCAAAGTAATTAGACAGAGGGCATTGCTATTTTGTTTATATCATAAAGCCATGAACCATCATACTCAGGGGAGTGATTACAGATCATCATGGTCCTCTTGTTTTTTTGTTCTATCCAAAATAAAAGGTTTGCAGACGACAATGTGAAGTGAAAAGTAACGACATTCAGTTGGGTAAAAAAAATGAGGAAATAAAAGAAATTGCTTGTTAAAAGCTACTTCTATTTCTTCAATGTTTCCGTAACCCATTTCCACTCAATGACCTTTTAGACGCCCCCAGACAAAAAGCTTTGGAAAACTTTATGGATAATGAAGAAATTATCCATAACGTTTTCTACCACAAAATTAAAAAAGAAATTCATTTTTTTTAAATTTGAAATTCTCATCTGCAAGTTCTTTCAATTTGGATAAGTCTAAAATTTTGTTGAGTGCTAATGGGTTAATTATTAAATCACAGGGTTGTAAAAACCAGGGATTCTAAAAACAAGAAAGGGTTGACTGGTTATAAGATGACAAAATGTTCGACTGGGCCCATTTAGAGTTAAATTCAATTGCTGCATCAGTCATTTGACGTTTGTTGATAGTTTTCTCGCAAATCAGTGTACCTTCTCAAACAACCCCTTGTTTTTAAATATTAATTGTCATACAATGCTGAAGGCCTGACTAGAAGTTTCATTATAATTATTTAAAGCTTGACTCATAAATAATGTCATTAGGAAAATCTAGTTTGGTTGGGACTCTGCTGTCCTAACTCCCTTGCTGGTTGCATAGGATCAAGTGCATATTTTCAGAAATGAGATTCATTCTATATACCGGTACATAAAATTTGTTTGAAATGAATAGTTTTGACAAGTGTTCATTTTAGGATTTCAAAAATATGGGGAATTTCAGTGCAAAATCAACACAATTGAGAAATGTTTGGTATTTCATGCTCTTTGCGAAAGAAAATCCCCCCTTCTGTTGAAAATATGGGGGATCTTTGAATAAAAGGTGAGGAAATCCCCCCATTCCCCTTTCTAAAATAAACAATGTTGACTGCTAAGTCTGTGAAATCATGTTTAGGATTAATGAACAGAAGTAAACATACTTATGTTCAACTTCATTTGTAAAATATTTCCTTGAGGTGTCATCAGAGGCTAAGTGGTTAGGGTAGAGGGTTTGTAACCCAAGAGAAGAGGGTTGTTGGTTCAAATCTCGGTTAGGCTGCTGGTCACATGGGTATGTCCTTGGACAAGACAATTGACCCATTACCGAATGACAGAATTTCAGACTTGCCAAAATTCAAAGAAGATGCAGACACTCAGACAAAGTTGGTTCAAACTGAAAAAAGATGGGTCACTTCAGGGAGAAAACATTGAGAGAAAAGAAGAAACTGCTTGTCATAGGTAATTTCTTCTTTTCTCACAATTTTTCCAGAGCTATATAAGTCTTGTACTGATGATCATACCCAGAAAGCACATGAATAATGATATAATCAAATTATCATTCTATATGGCATAATACCCCATTCAATCAATCAAATGTCTTAAATGTCATATCTTTAAATGCTGGTAAGTGAAATGAAATCAAAGTTGATTTGAATTCAATTTGAACAAAAAGATCAAGGCAGGACATTAAATTCCTCTTGTTCAAGGAAATATACAGTATACAGAAAAAGAACGGAGAAGGGCTTGTGAAGGGCTTGTGTTTTGACCTTCAAAAATAAAGCACATAAAAATGATATAAGCAAATTATTATTCGAAATGGCCTTATACCCCATTCAAACAATCAAATGTTTTAAATGTCATATCTTTTAATGCTGGTAAGTGAAATGAAATCAAAGTTGATTTGAATTCAATTTGAACAAAAAGATCAAGGAAGGGCATTAAATTCCTTTTGTTCAAGGAAACATACAGTATACTGAAAAAGAACGGAGAAGGCTCGTGAAGGGCTTGTGTTTTGACCTTCAAAAATACGAAAATATCCTCTTGACCTTGAAGCTCTTTTTCACACTTGAAAAAGGCTAATGGCCGAAACGTCGTGTATTGAATAATAAGTTTTAAATCCATTTTTGAAGTTGTTTTCTTCATTTTCAACTTATCTCTTGACCTTTTGAAATTTCTCCCAAAGGGGTCAAATGACCCCCTTCGGAGAAATTTCTAAGGGTCAAATCAAGGTTTATTTATCTCTCGCTTCTTCAATGATTTATCTTATATACTATTCAAAATTTTACAAATTCATTGGTTACTTAAAATCTTTATAAGTAAAGTAAAGGTCTGTTAGGACTTAAACCTTCAAATTTGTACTCATTATTCACTCTTTTTGTAACTTTCATACATACAATTCCATGTTGAAGAATTCCATGGCTCCTCAATCTTAAAGGGTAGCACAAGCCCTGGAAGTGAAACAAGAGCTTTTTCTGTGTGTGTGTAGGCTATTTCTGTTTATTTTTCGTACCGTAGCACATGCCCATATGAGCGACGCCCCCAGAAGATGGTTAGTTGTTACGGGGGATAGTGCAAGGATACAGGATGGAACTGCTGAGAGCTCTACCCGGTTCTTTATTGTTCTCCATGGGTAGCATCGTCACACAAAGCCTCGGTTTAACGTCTCATCCGAAAGACAATTATTTTTGTTAGTTGATATGGTCAGCTCCGGGCTCGAACCAGTGATCTCGAGGTTTGAAGTCAAGTGCTCTACCAACTGAGCTTTGTCTTCTTCACAGTCTCATATTTAACTCTAAAGATCTACCGTTTTTAAAGTTCGTGATCAATTATATAATTAGCCTTGCCTTGCTGAATGATATCTTTTTTTTAAGAATTGTATTAACCTTTTACCAGACATCAAAATTTTAGACTGGTCCAAATTGAAAGGAGATGCAGAGGACAATTTAGAGTGTCTGAAATTTAAAGTTTTTTCAACTTTATGGGTAGAAAACATTGTGGAAAATAAAGAAATTACTTGTTACAAGTAATTTCTTCATTTTCCACAATGTTTTCCCATTTCGTTTTCTTATGGGGTATCACAAAATGTCATTGTGTGGGAATGGGTTAAATTGAACAGGGTTAATATCTTCTATTACAAGGTATTTGAAGGTGTGCACAAGAAGAATGGAGACCATCTTGGTCAAAATCTTGGCCATTTTAGCTGTGACTGCAGTTACATCAGCCAAACCAGGGTATGTTTTTGTTTGTAGATCATGAGGAAGAAGCATTTGGGAAACATGGATCTTAGATTTAATTGTAGTCTTCATCTGTAGCTCAAATTTTCAAAGAATGGGGGGGTGGGGGGCCTATTCTGGTCACTTGGTTGTTGGCTTGGCTTTGGTGTTGGCGTCAACGTAATGGTTTGTGCAAGTGTCATATCGCAATATCTATTAATGCTGTTGCTTTGAAAATTAGCACATGCTTTTGTGATCATCATATCATCTTCTAAGTAAAGATTCATTACAAGTACAATTATTATAGTGGAGTTTTAACCCTTTTCGGACTTAGAGTACACAGCTTTGGCTGAAAAGGGACAAACTAAGATCAGACTACACAGACATGCAGACTGATTTTGTGTATACATCCTACCAGAACAGCATGACAAGGCTAAAATAAATGCAGTTCTTATACTATAAATAGTCTTCAGCTACTTGGGATTGAATAATAATAAAAAAGTTTTATGAATCTGTTAGTAATATTTGGTATTTGTTCAAATTATCTTCAGAAAAAGAAATAGTCTAATTTGGACAAATTGGTTGCTAAATATGTAGGTCTGAATTATTTTCAGAACACATGTTGTTGTTTTGCCTAAAGCAGTTATCCCTGGGGAACCACTTCCGATATCTGTTATGTTTTACAACGTCAGCGATGATGTAGAAATACAAGTTGATCTAATTTCGGACACACACAACAGGATAGCGTCCTTAACTCACTCCTTCAAAGAAGGTATACCTTGCTTATATATACAACTTGATCTAATTCTTAACACAATCAACTCAATTTCTTGTGTGATTCACTATTTTAACCCTTTCCAGTTTATTGAAATTTAAGACTGGTCCAAATTGATAGAGGTTACAGACGACAATGATAATTGGATGCAATTTGAAATGAAACTGTCCTATGCGGTAGGAAACATTGTGGGAAAAGAAGAAATTGCTTGTAACAAGCAATTATTTCTTTTTCTACATTGTTTTCTAAAGTGTAAAATCGCAGCAACGTAAAATCCTTGGTTTGTACAGGAAAGAGTTAAATTGCATTGATTATATGTCTATATTTTGATATTTTGGTATATTTTGTTTAGTTTCTATAGTATTGTTATAACATTTGAGATCTGTATATTCCATATCGTCATTCCATAACCTTTCAACCTACATTTCACTATTTTTGAAGGGCATTAAAAATGTTTTGTTTTTTTGTAGGGAAAGGAGGATTGGTTGAGCTCATAGTACCAGCTGACTTGCCTAATATACCACAATACACCCTCCTGATTCATGGACTTAGTGGGGTCTATTTCTACAGACAGACAACCGTTAGATACCAAGAACCATACAAACACCAGGAAAAATTCTCTTTCTTTATTCAAACTGATAGGAAGGTCTACAAACCTGGACAAACAGGTAAGCTTATTGCTATAGATTCAGGTTTAAAGGGTAGAATTTATATCAGATTTTTATTTTCTGTCTATTACCCTATGCTGTTTGCACTTATTTGGATCATCTTATAGATGGGGAGGGAATAATGTAGAATTTATTAAGAAAATATTAACTCCTCTTCTCATTCTTATCTAAAGTTTTAACTGTTGTAAAAAAGTTGCAAGCGACAATTAAACCATTCCCACTCAGTGACACTTTAAGACGCCCCAACCCCTCCAAAAAAAAGCTTTGAAAAATATTGTGGAAAATGAAGAAATTGCTTGTCACAAGCAATTTCTTCATTACCCACAATGTTTTCTTCCCAGAAATATTAAAAAAATCGAAAATTTGATACACTTTAAATTGTTGTCTGCAATGTCTTTCAATTTGGACCAGTCATTTGCAGATGATATGATTGTGAAAAATTATGAAATAGCTTGTTGCAAGTAACTTATTTATTTCGCATAATGTTTTCAAATGTTTTATCTTGAGGGGAGTCACTGTGTTAGAATGAGCTATTCTTTCAAATTTTGCGTACAGCATTGCCTTATATAGTGCTCTACCAAAATAATTTTTAAGCTCCCCGAAAAAATTTTAGGGGGAGCATATAGTCGCCAGCTTGTGCCCACTGCCGTCTGCCCTTCCGTCTGTCCGTCATAATTCTCAGGAACCCCTGGGCCTAATTGGATGAAACTTCATATATAATCTTCCTAGGAGATTTCCAAGACATCTCTTTTTTGAATTTTTTCAATTCAAGGCTGCATCATGGAAAAAGGGGCCTTAATGTAAAAATTAGTTTTTTGCCAATTTCTCCTAGTCTAATTGTCAGAATTTTATGAAATTTCATATTTGAGTAGCAAATCAGATCCTCTTGACCTTAAACTATCAAAAATTAACGTTGAAAAAAAAATGCCATGGGAAAAGGAGCCTTAATATTATTAGCTTTACGTAAGCCCTCTTTTTGTCCTGCAAACACTTATATTGGCCGTAACTTTTGATTGGTTACAGATATAGTCTTCATATTTCACACGTGCATTGCTTGTGACAAACCCTTTTTGTTGGTACTAAGTTCAAGGTCATCTATCAAGATAAAGGTCATTTCTAAGGGTCAAATGTTCGAAAATCTATACTTTAACATTGTCTTTAAGTTTACATTGGTTAGTGATATAGCCTTAATATTTCACATGTGCATTGCTTATGACATGACCTTTCTGTTGGTATTAGGTTCAAGGTCATCTGTCAAGGTCATTTCTTAAAGTCAAAATTTCGAAAATTTAACTTTAACATCACCCATAAGTATACAATGGTAAGTGATATAGCCTTCAAGTTTTACATGTGCATTGTTTATGACATGGACTTTCTATTGGTACTAAGTTCAAGGTCATTGGTCAAGGTCAAATTGTAAATGTCATTAATTTTCAAATGTACCTCCTTTACAAATTACCAAAATTTCTTGTTATTTTACATAAATGATGTTTATTAAGTGCCCTAGGTAATGTTAATTCAATTTTTGACCCAATCAACCTTACCATGCTAAAAGGGGGGTTAATGCCATGTAGCTTTACATTTTGTATATTTCCTACTCTAAAATAAGTCAGTCAATTGTTTCTGAAAGACTACTCAAGTAAGAGTCTTTATTTTTTGTATGGAGACATTTTTCAATGATAACTTTGATAGTGAAGGTAAAATATTTAACCCTTTACCATATAATGATGTTGAATTTTACTAGAATCAGGCCTGTGAAGCCATACAGATTATTTCAATGTTTGTCAAACTTCCAAATTTCTTGTGAACTGAACTCCCAAACTATAGTTGCATTCAATAAGAAACTTTTTGTCCAATAATGGCCTAGTTTTATGACAAAAGCCTTATAATATATTCAGGGAACATAATCCATCTCCGACGGCTCTTGTATACTCTGGAATCAACAAAATTATATTGTGGATCCCAGAGATTTACATAGAGATAAGAAAGAACTCTTTCTTCCCAAGCCTTGAGGCTTAGAGTTTTCATACTTTAAAGTTAGCCCTTATTTTTGAATAAAGGGTCATTGTAAACTTTCAAGGTCAGGAATTTCCATTCCAGCATTCCAACCCTAAAGACAATAGCTATGTTGGAACAATTTAGGACAATCAAGAGGAGTTTAGGAACATCATCATCCTCTTGCTTTTATATATTTCTTGTTTCAATATCAACAAGAAAATTCAAAATAATTTAATTTGATGTGTTTTATCTATTCATTTTTTTTCACAGTGAGATTTCGAGTTTTTGGAATATACTCAAGTATGATGCCGTATACGGGTGCCATGAACATTTCAATATATGTGAGTACAGTAGTAATGACATGTTTTGTCAATGAAATTCCCAAACAAAATAAAGTTTAACCCTTTCCTGCACAATCCCTGGTTTTAGGTCCAAGCCATTCAATACTTGAGAAAACAGTGGGAAAAGAAGAAAATGCTTGTGACGAACAATTTGTTCTTTCCCTACAATATTTTCTACCCTGGAAATTGATTCCTTTTTAAATTTCACTTATTTTTTATTGTCGCCTGTAACTACTTTCAAATTAGACAAGTTGAAATTTTGTTGAAAAATAGAAAAGGGTTAATGAATGTTTCTAAGGATAGTCTCCAAAAAATAATGGCAGAATTAAAATAATGTGAAAGAGTTATTTAAACTTTTGAACAGTTTTAGAGCTCTGAAGTTAAGTTTATGAGCAGTCTTATTACAACCTTAAACTGCAATTTCCTATCCAAGTTTGTTATTTTTTTTTTGAAAAAACTGAGGTCTCTGACTTTTTCAACCTCAAGAAGTTCATTTTCTATAGAGTGACTTGAAGATCATATTTCAAATAAATGTATTTCCTTCACTCCCAGGATTCAAAAGACAATAAAGTTAAACAATGGCTGAATGTGTCAGAGGTTAATTATGGTATTGTACAGAATGAGCTTTTGTTGGATACGGAACCTCTGCTTGGAGACTGGAGGATAAGAGTTGAAACAAACAGAGTGCCAATGGTAAGAGTATACAAAAACGTCAAAAAAATGAATGCAACAATATATAATGTTTAATCCCTAACCTGATGAAAAAAAAAATATTGGTCCAAATAAGGATTCAGATTGCAATTCAAAGTAGGCATAAATTGGAATATCATTCACAATTGGGAGGCAATGTAAATTTACAAAAGTCAAATATCTTATTTGACAGTTGCTTTTGGCTTCATTATTTTGTATCAAAAAAATAAGGTTTGGTAGCACACATTGCACTTTGTATATTAGCAAAAATTATCTAAGACAAAATTGAAGTTAGATTAACCTATTTCCACACAACACAATTCTAGATTGGTCCAAATTGAAAGAAGTTGTAGAGGACATTTTATTATTGATGGAATTCCTAATTTTTTATCTCTTGGGGTAGAAAAGATTTTGGACAATGAAGAAATTGTCGTATGGGTTTTCTTCATTCTCCATAATGCTTTTAAAAGCCAAATGCCAGGGAGCTATTTTCATGGCGTTGTCCGTTGTGCGTGCATAAACTTTTCTTTTAACATCTTCTCCCCCTGAAGCAATAGGTGGATTTTAATGAAACTTGGCAGAAATGTTCATTGGGCCGCCCTCTTCTTAAATTGTTAAAGAAATTTTGATTCATCCCTAATATGGGCGTGGCAGGGTGTGGCATAATTTCATTTTAAAATCTTTAAAAATCTTCTCCTCTCAAACCATTTGGCCTAGTTAAATGAAACTTGGCCTGGATTTTCCTTGAGTGACCCTCTACTTAAATTGTTCAAGAAATTATGATTGACCCCCAAATATGGGCATGGCAGGGAGGGGCTTATTTTCAGTTTAAAAACTTTAAAAATCATCTCCTCTCAAATCATTTGGCCGATTTCATTGAAACTAGGCATTAATGTACCTTGAGTGACCCTCTACTTAAATTGTTCAAGAAATTTTGTTTGACACCGAATATGTGCATGGCAGGGTTGGGCTTATTTTCACTTTAAAATCTTTAAAAATCTTCTCCTCTCAAACCATTTGGCCGATTACATTGAAACTTGGCATGAATATTCCTTGAGTGACCCTCTACTAATATTGTTCAAGTAATTTTGTTTGACTACCAAATATGGGTGTGGCAGGGTGAGGCTTATTTTCACTTTAAAATCTTTAAAAATCTTTTCCTCCCAAACCATTTGACCAATCTCAACAATACTTGACATGAATGTTCCTTAGGTGACCTTTACTTGAACTGTTGAAGAAATTATTGCACCCTAAATTTGGGCATGGCAGGGCGGGACTTTTTTATGCCCCCCATTGATAAGATCGGGGCATATTGTTTTACCGGTGTCTGTCTGTCTGTCTGTCTTTCAGTCTGCAAAACTTAACCTGCCAACCAAAATATTTTCCTATAACTGCAACCCTGATTTAGTTACTGGCTAATATTTAGTATGTAGATAGGTCTCAACATGGCACAACTAGGGAAGGTCATTTCATCAAGGTCAAGGTCAAAATTTAAACCCATTTCCCTAAAACAAAAAAAAAAAATGAAAATCACCTGTTTCTAAAGAATTCCTGTTTCGGGGGCATAGTGTTTCATAAACACATCTTGTTTACTCTAAAATCTAAAAAATTCTACTTCCAACTCATTTTACCAAATTTCAATGAAACTTGGTATATTATTGAATATTCCTTAGGTGACCCTTTACTGAAATTGTTCATGAAATTTTGATGGGCCCAAACATATTTGCGGGGCAAGGCGTGGCCAATTTTCACTTTGAAAACTTATAAAATCTTCTCCTCCCTATCAATTAGACTAATCAATTTCATTGAATCTTGGTATGAATGTTCCATGGATGACCTTTTACTTAAATTGTTCCTGAAAATGTGTTTAGAGTAGTTTAGTTGTTGCAATAACCTAAATGTTGGTATTGTTGGTAAAGGGTATGCGGGTTAGAGGTTATTAAATATATATATATATATTTATTATATCAGACCCAGTAAATCATCACAAAATAGTTGTAAAGAGACCCCAAAATGCTGTTTTCAGTCAGAGTGAACTTTATTTAATAGAAATATTAATTTATCACTTTTAAACATGTAAATGTAAGATGTAGATGTAAATACTGTGTAAGTTTACATGTGTAGGAATATCTGAATAGGTGCATTTTCTAGAACATCGATCAAAGGGATATAGAAGCTATAGAATTATTTCTTATTACTTCCCTTACAGATTTGTATATTTCAAATACCTAATAAAATCATTTTGATGTACTGACAATAAGTTATGAAAAACATTGTAGCTAAAATTATTCTACTATAATTTGTTGGAATTCAGATTAAACAAAACCGAAATTTTTAGGTTATGGGAGAAATATATTTATTGAACAATTTTGAGTTAAATAAGTGTGAGAATGCTATTGTAATGGCATTGTCTGTCACGTATGTTTCATCAGTGCGTGTGTCTGTCCGTCCATGCTTAAACTTTTTCTTTAAACATCTTCTTCTGCCAAACCAATGTACCGATTTCAACCAAACTTGTAAGATATGTGCCTTGGGTAACCCTTCTTTTAACCCTTTCCTGTTCTGCACAATTTTAAACCTGTGAATTCAAAGGTTTTGCAGACGTAAATCTAAAGTTGCTTCGATTTCAAAAATAACCATTCAGTAGGGTAGAAAATATTGTGAAATAAGAAGAAATTGCTTGTAACAAGCAATTTCTTATTTTTCCACAATATTTTCTCAAGTATAAAATCACAGGGATGTAAAAACCAGGGATTGTACAGGAAAGGGTTAAATTGTTCAAGAAAGTTTCATTGGTCCATAAATGCTGGTATGGCAGGTCGGGCTTATTTTCACTTTAAAATCTTTAAGAGTCTCCTTCTTCTAAACCAATGGTTCAATTTCAATGGAATATGGCATGAATATTTATTGGGTGACCTTTTATTTAAATTGATTAACCCTTTCCTGTTTTACAAAATTTTAGACCCGTCCAAATTCAAAGGCTTTGCAGACGACAATTAAAAGTGGATTTAATTTACAAAATAACCATTGAGTAGAGTTGAAAATATTGTGGAAAATGAAGAAATTGCTTGTGACAAGCAATTTCTTCTTTTTCCACAATAATTTCTCAATTATAAAATCACAGGGATGTAAAAACCAGGGATTAACCAGGAAAGGGTTAAAAAATATGATTGGCCCTTCATATATGGGCAAGCCTGGGCAGGGCTTATTTTCACTTTATGAATTTATCTCCTCGACCATTTTATATTAAACTTTGCATGAATTGTTGCTTGCTGACCCTTTACTTTAACTTATGTAGAAATTTTGATTGGCCAACAAGTGAATGCATAGCAGGGCTAGGCTTAGTCAAAAGTTAACCCTTGTAGTACCAAATTAGTGGAAATTAGACAGGAGTGTAATGAATAAGAACAAGGGAGAGAACATTGTTTAAAAGTGTAAATGGTCATCTGCGTAGAAATTTGAAGTAAAATGAGTGTAAGAAAGTAAATTGTTATATAGGTGAAAATCTGAAGATGTTAAAGCCAGTGGAGCAATACAGGCCCTTTTGGGCCTCTTGTGTAGTTATGGGTTAGTTTGAATACTTATTTGAATTCTGATTTTATTCCTACTTTATTCTTGTTCACAAACTTGATTTAGTTGCCTGAGGTTAATTTATAGCACTTTCGAGGCCAAATTGTGTGATTTCAACAAAACTTCTACAGTTTGCTTATGTGTAACATTTAACTCAGTATAAGCTATCATAACAAGCAATTACTTCTTTTCCAACAAATGGATGTTTTTAAGTCCCTGAGAAGTGTCCAATTCTGCTGTTCAGCAAACTAGAACTGCCTGCAGAAATATCGTTCCTGCAAACCTTTGAACTGTAGATAACCAATTCAGAACCAGCAGAACAGACTTGTTAAGTTTACAAACATGTACTTTACATAAGTTTTTAATTATAAGCATAAGCTTTATACTAATAAGGATAACCAAGCAGCCACAAGAATAGATTGAAACAGGCTTATTTTTTAGAAGATTTTAACAGGTTTTATAATCTTTATGAATACTATAAATCATAGCATTTTATGCCCCCGCATCGAGATATGTGGGGCATGTTGTTTTACCATTGTCTGTCTGTCAGTCTGTCCATCATTCTGTCTTTCCATATATCGGTCTGTCTGTCTGCAAAACATAACCAAAGAACTTAACATTGCCAATTACTACCAGCTTATTCAAGATACAATGCTCATATTTGGCATGATATTACATCTCCATAATACACATCTCCTCATGTCATGTGATAAGGTCAAGGTCACATACCAAGGTCAAACATTTAGTCCTTTTGCAGGGGCATTGTGTTTTACAAACACATCTTGTTATTATAAGAGGTTGGGGATATTTTAGATCCGTTAATTTTCATCTTTAAACTTTTCAACTTTAAATTAGACTTGATGAATCACAGCAGTCAAGAAAAGAAAAAAAGGACTATTAAATCATTCATTTTGACCAGAAGTGAAATTTAAAATGACATTCTTTTGAAGGACTTAGTTGGTCTTGCAACTTGAGTCTTGTAATTTTAGCTTAAAAAACTGTATTTATGACTTTCATGTTCGCAAACAAACCATTTAACTTTTCTATCAGGGGCATATTGTTTTTTTTTGTTTGGCTGTCATGTGTATGACTGTCTGTGAACAGTAACATTTTGATGTTATTCAGACATTTTTGAAGTCACATGTCTCATATTTGATAATAGCTTCCTTGCATTTATAGGCATCAGTTGATACTAAGATAAGGGTCACCCAATAAGTTGTAGGTCACTTATCACGGTCACTAATTTTGTAACTTTAACACAAAAACTTTACACCGTGCTCTTACCAATTTTTCAAGATACTTGTTTTATATTTGCTTGTAGGTTACTTGAATTGTTTTGCATCAGATGGTTGTAAGGTCAAGGTCATCAATCATCAAGATCAAGGTTAATTATCAAGGTCATATTTTTGAAAAAAGGCTGTTACAGCTACATGTTGCTTTGCAAACACTTTTTTTAATCATGTAACAGGCAATACATTTTGAAAAATAATCCAATTTAATGTTGAAGTGGAACTTTTTGTCAGAGTTAGTAGATGTGGCCAGCCGAATAATTTGGAAGGGGCCAGCCGAATAATTGGGAAGGGGCCAGGAATCCATCAATTGATAAGAAGATTCAAATGAGTACCAATTGAATGGAGTTTAATGCCCCTATTGAAATAAATAGACATTAAGCCCCATTCAATCAATCAATAAAACCAATGACTACCCAGAATGTACGGTTTGTTGAACAAGTGATGCAAATTTATGCTTTGAAATCAAAATCGCTCCCTCTGACATTTTGAACTGAAACAAAATGTATATTTTCAGGCTACATTTGAGAGCAAAACATTTACAGTGGACAAATATGGTATGTTAAAATGTTCATCTCTAAGAATTAAGTAATAAGGACATTCTATGAGTGCATTTAGAATTCCCACACTATATGCCATCATGAAAAACAATAGGGAATACAAGCAATTTCTTCATTTTACACAATGTTTTCTCACAGAAAGTTGAAAAATATAAAATTTCATAAACTTGAAATTTATGTCTTCTGCAATTTCTTTCAATTTGGACCAGTCTAAAATTTTGCTGTCTAGTAATGGGTTAAGAAATTTGAGTCAAGAAGTAAAAATGAGGACCGAGATTGGTCATACAGTGATGGCTAATCTGAGTGCTTACTTTGTCCATGTATGAGAGAATTTTGATTAATTATATGTATTTATTTCTAGTTAAATATATACATTCCACACAAACAAAATAGTACCAATCAGATAGTGTCAAATACGGTTCCACATAACTTAGTTTAAGATGACGTCATCTAATATGGTGTCACAATGCGAATAGACATAATCAGAATCTTAAAGAAGAAAAGAAAAACTTATAGAAAAACATAATTTGTATGTTTTATCCAATTCATTTAATCAAAATGTAGATATATGATAAATGGAATACTAAATTAGATAACAATAGAACACCTTGTATTTGCTGTATGTCACAGAGGAAAAATGTGAAATTCTGCTTGACCTTCAGCCTAGGGAAATTTCAAAGATTTCCTCCGCAGCTCAAAGCAAATACAGGATGTTGTATTACTACAGTGACATATTTCATATCAAAATGGTCTCCAAAAGATGATTGTAATGAATGTTTACAATAAAGGTTAGCTTGGGTATAAAAGATTTTTTATCTTATATCCTTGTAAAATTGTTGTTGTAACTCTCAATTTTCCTCAATGTTTTCTGAAGCTTTATTTGTTGAGAGTTGTTAAAAAAGCAGGATTGTGCAGGATGAAGTACATAGAGTTCATTAATGAAAGAAATATGTATTGTAGACTTCTTGTAATGAACCCTAGGCCTTACTTCAACACTATTTGAAGAAATTCTCAAGTTTGTTTCATAGTCTTTTCATCCAGAGTCTTTAACCCTTTCCTGTACAATCCCTTGTTTTCACGTCCCCGTGAATTTATACCTGAGAAAACATTGTGGGAAAAGAAGAAATTGCTTGTCACAAGCAATTTCTTCTTTTCCCACAATATTTTCTAACCTGTAGGTTCGTTACATTTCAAATTGCACCCACTTTTAATTGTTGTCTGCAACTCCTTTCAAATTTGACTGGTCTAAAATTTTGAAAAACGGGAAAGGGTTAAATAAGAGTTTTATTTTTGTTTTGCAGTTTTGCCCAAGTTTGATGTTGATTTGGTCATGCCGCCTTACGTTCTGACTTCTGACAAAGATGTCAAGGTCACAGTTAAAGCAACGTAAGAATGTTTTCTTCTCTGTAGATTGATTTAAGGAAATAATGCTGCATAATTTTGAAATTCAAAATTAGAAGTCAAATGTTTCTTGTTCATCTCATTCTGCTGTTTCAGACAGAGTAAGATTCCAATAGTTTCAGACAGTACCGGTAATATAAGTTATTCATGGATTTATTTTGCACACAAATACTAAATAGTACGGTACTCAATTTCTTCTTAACTCTTTGGCTAATTTAAACAAAATTTCGCTAAAATGTTCTTTGATTGTTCTCTTTGTAAAAAAGGTTAAATAATTGAAATCTGTTAAATTGTGGTTGCTTTGTGAACAAAACCTGATCCAGAAGGCAGAAAACCTTTAGTATTTTGCATGAAGCATAGTGCCTTGACTTCTTTCAACATTGCTTAAATTATTACTCTTGGTCCCTAGGAAATAGTCCAAGCAAAAGAGGGGAATTTCTTTCAAAAAACATCTCAAAAACTATGAGACTGATTTGAACTAAATTTGTCAGACATACTCCTCAGGCGGTTCCTGATTGATATAGCAAAAAAGTTGAAATCTGTATAATATCTGATTAACCTAGAGCCATAGCAAGGAATAAAATAAGATAACGCCAACTTTTTATCATTCTTCACCTAAAATTGAATTGGACTATAGAAAAGACTCAATGCTTTTTCTCAGGTGAGAGCATTAAGGCCAATTGTCCTCTTGTTTTATAATGTAACCAGGTAATAATTTTCAATACTACCACAATTTATAAGATGCTTATTTATATTTAACTTGAAGGCTTCAGAGAGAAATCATTTTGTTTTTTTTGTTGTTCATCAAGTTATACATATGGAAAACCAGTGGAGGGCACTGTTCTTGTGCGAGCTGATCTGGATTATCCATATAGTCCTTGGAAACAGAAGGGTAATGAAGACATGCTGCAGACAACTGTTGATGTGAGTATGGGCTTGCAAGATATAGTTTTTGTGTATTAAGAAAATTCAAAGCACTTTTTTGACAGAATAGAGAATTTGATTAAAACATTTACATGCACTAAAAAAAAAAAAGTAAAGTGATACCATTTACCGTTAACCAGATACAGAGTTTTTACCCATTCCCACACAGTGACGCTTTCTGACGCCCCTCAAGAAAAACAATCTGGAAAACATTGTGGAAAATGAAGAAATTGATTGTAACAAGCAATTTCTTCTTTTTCCACAATGTTTTCTACCCAGAAAGTTGAAAAAATAAAAAAAATTTAAACTTTAAATTGTTGTCTGCGACTCTTTTCATTTTGGACCAGTCTAAGATTTTGTTGTGTCGTAATGGGTTAAAATGGTCAAAGTTGAAAGAAGTTTTTGATGATAATTATAAGTTGCTGAATTTGAAAATTCTTTATCTGCGAGGTTAGTAAACATTATAAAAGATGAGGAATTTGTTTTTATACCCCAAGCCATAGACTTTTTATGCCCCTGCATCAAAGATTCGGGGGTATATTGTTTTACTGTAGTCCGTCTGTCCTTCTGTCTGTCTGTCATTCAGTTTTTCTGTCTGTCGGTGTGTCTATCAGTCTGCAAAATTTAACCCAAAAACTTAACATTGCCAATTACTACCAGCCTATTCAAGATACAATGCTCATATTTGGCATGATGATATGTCTCCATAATACACATCTCCACATGTCAAGGTCAATGTCATGTGATAAGGTCAAGGTCACATAGCAAGGTCAAACACCAAAAAAATTTCCTTGTGGCTATCACTAAAATACTCTTTTAAAACTCATGTGCAAGTCAACAACCCTTTTCATAGTAAACATCTTGTTCCTTTCTGTGCTCAATCTCTAGAACCCAGTGACCTACAACCATGCAATCGATATAATTGTTTCCATTGATCCAAGGAAGTTAACCCATTCCTATACAATGACAATTTTAGACGCCCCTCAAGAAAAAGAGTTCAGAAAACATTGTGAAAAAATGAAGAATTGCTTTAACCCAGCAATTACTTCATTTTCCACAATGTTTTCAACCCCAAATGATGAAAAAATCCAAAACTCTTTAACTTTAAAATGTTGTCTGCATGTCCTTTCAATTTGGAGCAGTCTAAAATTTTGTCGTCTGGTAATGGGTCAATAGCCTTGGATCATGTGTGTTGAAGGTCAATTGTGATACTTGAGTGACAAAATGTTGTTGGGGGAATAAGTCTGCTTTGTGACAATTGATCAATCACTGGCCCCTCCCTATGACTCTGAATGGAAATTCCGCTTCGATTTTTAACTGTGTTATTTTGCAAAATTTATGGCCCGAACCATGTAACAAAAAAAGTAAAATGGTTGGTTAGTGACCTAAACGTCATAAATACAGCTTCAATCATAGTTACAATGTTTAGATCACCAAACCAACAATAAAGCCAAACAAAATGGGGCCAATGTCAGAGCTGATAAGCTCAGGTCTGGGCTGAATAAATTATTTGATTTGTTGGTTTATTCCTTGGTCAATTCTAGTTGTCTTCAGAATTGTGAAAAAGCAGAATTGAATTGGAATGGGTAAAATAATTATTTACTCTTTATTTTTGTCTCTTTATACAAATTACAATTTTTACAAGAAAAAGTGCAGAGTCATTTAAAAAGGGAAAATGGACATAACTCAGAATTGCAAGAATTTTTTTGAAAGATCTTCTTGAAATTATATTTGAACACAATACCTCAAACACCTGTACTTTGAAACACTGAATTAATAATTGTCTCTTTCAAACTAGTGTTTATTAACCCTTTTCTATATTGCAAAATTTAGAGCTATCTGAATTCAAAGCTTTTGGAGACATCAATTTAAAGTTGATTTTATCTCAAAAATCAATGATCTGCCAAGGTTTTGGAATCAAGGGGACAATGTTCCCAAGGTTAAAGAGAAGTGGGGACATTTTACAAAATTGATGGATTACACTAACAATCTAGCTACAGGGACTTTGGACCTTAAAAATCATTTTGACATTTATGTTTTTTTTTCAGACAGTGGTATAAAATTGCAGCCTTGGCAGATCACTGGAAAAATATTCATTCAGTAGGGTAGAAAATAATGTGGATTAAAAAAGAAACTGCTTTTTACAAATAATTTCTTTTACCTTTTTCCACAATATATTCTTAAGTATGAATTACAGTGATATAAAAACCAGGAATTGAACAGGAAAGGGTAAAGGAATTGATTTTCAAATGAAATACTGACCCACAACAAGTAATTCCAGTGCTTTCAGTCCTTTTAACCCTTTCCCGTTTTTTTGAAATTGTAGACTGGTCCAAATTGAAAGAGGTTGCAGACGACAATGAAAATTGGATGCAATTTGAAAATAAACCAACCTACAGGTGAGAAAATATTGTGGAAATAGAAGAAATTGCTTGTCACAAGCAATTTCTTCTTTTTCCACAATGTTTTCTCAAGTATAAAATCACAGTCACATAAAATACCGGGTTTGTCCAGGAAAGGGTTAATTGACATCTTTAGAGGATTCATTCAGCACGACAGCAAGGGTTGATACAGGTGGTCACTAAGACATGTTCTACTTTTAGATTGATGGTGAGGTAGAGGTCACTATTCCACTAGACAGAATAGCTAACGAGGTCAATCCAAACACCCATGTACCACTGCTCAAAGGTCTCCAAGGTTACCATTTACAGGTCACTGTCAGTGTCACTGAGGCTATAAATAACCTGACCCGGAATGATTCGGGATCAACAGTCTTCTACGAAAAGCCCTACATCGTAAAATTTGACCCAAACAATCCAAGTTACTTCAAAGCAGGACTTAACTACAAAGCTCAGGTATTTCTGTATTTTGTAGATTTTGCTGATGTCAATCAGATTATCAATTGACCAATCAAATCAATTATCAAGACCAGAATGGAATATTGAACTCTGACATTTATGTAAGCATTTGTGTTGCATTGGCTTCTTATATATCATAGCTACAGCATATTTCAGCTGTAGTTACTATGTTTAAGTCCCAAACCAACATTTTTATTTTTGATTAATAATCATGACCATATATTTTACAAATTGTTTTCAATTGAAACCTTAATTGACCCATTCCACATACTGACATTTTTTTAAACCTCTTAAGAAAAATGCTTTGGAAAACATTGTTGAAAATGAAGAATTTGATTGTTACAAGAGCCGCCGTCATTGTTCAGTCGCTAGCGCATCAGACTCCAAATCTTCAATCTTTGGATGTCATGGGTTAGATCCCTGGTGACTGCACATATTCTTTGTGTGTTTGGATAACTCTAATGTCAAGGTCACAGTTCAAGGCCAAACATTAAAATTGAGCTTGTCCAAAGTATTTTTCCTTCATTTATGGATGGATTTCAATATATACTTGGCAGAATTGTTCTCTATCATGAGTAGATGTACCATGTGAATGAAAGATAGCTTCAAGATCACAGCTCAAGGTCAAACATTAAAATTTAGCATGCCCGTAGCATATCATTATAGATGAATTTCAATATAACTTAGCACAATTGTTCTCTATTAAGAAAACATGCTCCATTTGAAAACAAAACAAATCACATAGCTCCAAGGTTGAAAGGTTAATGTAAGCATGTCTGATGAAGGGCAAGCATATAGCTGCCGCTTTGTCTACCCGCCCGAACCCTTTTCTCTGTTTATTTTATACTTTTTGTAACAGGCTATATTCAGCAAACATTGTGTCTCTGATGGCTTTTGTCTTACTTTAGAGTCTTGAAAAAGTGAAATGAAGATTGAATGTTTGAATTCTCTTAACTCTTTTCTTCTTAAGATCCTTTTTTTCTCGGATAGGTTCTAAAAAAATACAGTTAATTTACATGAAGGTGATTTGGACAAGTCCGTATATGGAAATACCTAACTCAATGTATAAACAACTGTTTTTTATCTCCATGAAATTTTCCAAATTTACTTTATTTTTAAGATTTATTTATTGTTGTACTCTTAAATTGTCAAGGTCACACTGACCCAAGCAGATGGCCGACCAGTTCTATCCAGTATGAAAGAAGTGAAATTATTGACATATGTACAATTCCATGACAAAGATACCAACAACCTACGAGAAAGAGCTTTACCAGAACAGATGTTTGCCCCACCAGCCTCAGGCATTCTTGACCTTGACCTTGATATTCCGGATTACGCAGAGGCTCTTCATTTAGAGGTAAACTATTTAGAATTTGGTGTTGAATTAGAACTTTGAAGCAAAAAATATTCAAAAAAGTAAAAAGCCAAGACGTTTTGTCTACCAACAGTGTCACTGGAAACTAGAAATGTGTCGCAGTCATCGATACCACTTCTTAACCCATTCCCACACAAGAAAATTTTAGACTGGTCCTAATTCTGTGTTTTGCTTAGATCCTTTTATCAACCCACTACCAGATTACAAAACTTTAGGCTTGTCAAAGTTTAAAGAAGTTGCAGATGTCAATTATAAGTGGTTTAACTAATTAACTGTCTTTTAGGGTAGAAAACATTGTGGACAAGTCTTCATTTTCCACAACAGTTTCACAAAGCGTTATTCTTCAGTGGCAGGAAAAAGTGGGATTTAGTAGGAATGGGTTATGAGAGCTGCCAAAATTATTCAGTCAGGTCCTACTGCATGGATTGTGAAGGCTTAGCAGATTCAATACGTCTTTGTGCTTTATAGATTTTCTGATCCTTGAATAGTCATTCTACCCTATGATATGTCATTTGATTGACCTGTGCTAGATCCTCCATGTCTTTTCAGATACTTCCTTTCATGCATTTCTTTGATGGACGTATTTCACTCTATGAACATTTTATATGTATGAAAATTTGCTAAGTTAGCTAACAAATATGCTTTGATTAGCTTAAATTAGTTGATTAAAAATGAACTCCTTATTTTTTTGTAGATTTTGTACAAGGGTTTTAACACTGTTCTCAACGTTCCTAGTATAACATCTCATCCAGATGCTTTAAACAGTATTCAGATCAACAGACTTTCAACCCCAATAGTAAGTGTTTTTTATTTGTTACTATGTCCCCCAAAAAGTAAGAAAACATTGGGGAAAAAGAAGAAATTGCTTGTAACAAGCACTTTAATTCCACAATATTTTACCCTACTAAATGGTTATTTTTGAAATGAAATCCACATTAAATTTTCGTCTGCAAAACCTGTGAATTTGGACCGGTCTAAAATTTTGCAAAACAGGAAAGGGTCAACTTAATTATGCCTGTGGCAGGGATCTGCCCAGAAATCAAATCCAAGGGGACAAATGGCCCATTGGGTTTGAAAAAGTGGGCCATTTCATAAAATGTGGGGCCCTACTAGTACATCTCCAATATAATCAATGATCATAGGGTTTCCAGCCAGTGTTGCCATTATTCAAGGTTAGTAAGCCTACTGGACTGCTAGACTCATACGTGTTAGTTTCCAATCATTAGTCCTAAAATTTGAAAATGTATAGATAGTTAAACCAATCATTTAAAGCTGTTCACTATCTACATTTTTTTTGCATTTCAAGAGCCATTTATTATTGAAACTCCGCTTTGTTTTACTTTTCTGCGCTGCCGAGTCGTGTGTTTCTGGGCCTTCCTCCGAGAAATTTCACCGGAACCGATTTCCTGCGATTCTGCAACCTTTAAAATTAACGAAGACGTACTGAGGCCATGAAAACTCACAGGGGAACCTACTTCTTCATTTACTTTCGTCTTTTTAGCCGAAGACATGGTAAAAAAGTGAAAAATGGTCTTAGTTCGCCACTTAGTTTGATCCATCGCATAGAAAAATATAAACGCTGAATGGTATCCTGTTCATTTTATTTCCGATAATTCATTGCGAAATTACATAGCGTGAGGCAGGGTACCATATTGATTTTATTTTGGAGTAGGCTAAAGCGCTACTAGGTCGTCGCGGAAGTCGGATTTTCGCCGACGTCGTTTTTTTATATCCAAAGAAATAGACGCGCCCTCAGGCCCATCTATTTGAATTTTTCTGCGCCGTCTACTGTATTTTAGCGCCAATGGCGCAAATGCGCTGCCTGGGCAGAACCCTGCCTGTGGTTTGTTCTCAATGTATTGTACCGAGAAATTGGCAGGTTCACAATAAAGATGCTTTATAATGGGCTTGGATAGCAATCTATCATTTATCCTCTATTTCTGATATTCTTTGCAGATTGGAGAAGACCTAGTTTTTAACATTCAGTCTGATAAGGAACTCTTGTACAACTTGACATATATGGTTAGTCTTAAAGTTTTCTTTTACCTTATTCGGAACAAACAAGTTGTGATATTATCATCGCCATTATATGAAAAGTTTTTGTATTGGCTGATGATATGTCTAACTTTCACCCATTGCTACACAATCCTGCTTTTTACACCTCTCAAGAAAAAGAAACTGTGGCAAACATTGTAGAAAATGAAGAAATTGTTGGTAACAAGCAATTTCTTCTTTATCCACAATGTTTCCTTCCTGAAAATGAAAGATTTTTAAAATATTTTTAAGAATAAATTGTTGTCTTCAACTTCTTTGAATTTGGACCAGTCTAGAATTTTGTCTCCTGGTAACAGGTTAACTCATTCTCACACACTGTCACATTTTGACACCCTAGAAAACATGCTTTGAAAACATTGTGGAAAATAAAGTATTTGCTTTTTAGCTCACCTGAGCACAACGTGCTCAAGGTGAGCTTTTGGTATCACCTTTTGTCCGTCGTGCGTCGGAAGTCGTCAACAATTCTTTAAACATCTTCTCCTCAGTAACCACCGGGCGGAATTCAACCAAACTTGGTAGGAATGTTCCTTGGATGACCCTTCTCAAAAGTTGTTCGCGGATTTTTGATTTATGCCCAAATATGGGCGTGGCAGGGCGTGGCAGTTTTTAACTTAGAAATCTTTAAACATCTTCTCCTCAGTAACCAATGGGCCAATTTCAACCAAATTTGGTATGAATGTTCCTTGGGTCACCCTTTTCAAAAGTTGTTCGTGGAATTTTGATTTATGCCTGAATATGGGCGTGGCAGGGCGTGGCAGTTTTTGACTTAGGAATCTTTAAACATCTTCTCCTCAGTAACGATTGGGCCAATTTCAACCAAATTTGGCATGAATGTACCTTAGGTGACCCTTTTCAAAAGTTGTTCATGGAATTTTGATTTTTTGATTTACGCCCAAATATGGGCGTGGCAGGGCGTGGCAGTTTTTGACTTAGAAATCTTTAAACATCTTCTTCTCAGTAACCATTGGGCCAATTTCAACCAAACTTGGCATGAATGTTCCTTGGGTGACCCTTTTCAAAAGTTGTTCGTGGAATTTTGATTTATGCCCAAATATGGGCGTGGCAGGGCATGGCAGTTTTTGACTTAGAAATCTTTAAACATCTTCTCCTCAGTAACCATTGGGCCAATTTCATCCAAACTTGGCATGGATGTTCCTTGGGTGACCCTTTTTGAAAGTTGTTCGCAGAATTTCGTTTCACGCCCAAATATGGGCGTGGCAGTTTTTGACTTTGAAATCTTTAAACATCTTCTCCTCAGTAACTATTGGGCCAATTACAACCGAATTTGGTATGAATATTCCTTGGGTGACCCTTTTCAAAAGTTGTTCGCAGAATTTTGATTTATGCCCAAATATGGGCGTGGCAGTTTTTTTAACTTTGAAATCTTTAAACATCTTATCCTCAGTAACCATTGGGTCAATTTCAACCAAACTTTGCATGAATGTTCCTTTGATGACCCTTTTTAAAAGTTGTTCCTGGTATTTTGATTTATGCCCAAATATGGGCGTGGCAGGGTCAGGCACTTTTTTGACTTTGAAATCTTTAAACATCTTCTCCTCAGTAACTATTGGGCCAATTTCAACCAAATTTGGTATGAATGTTCCTTGAGTGACCCTTTTCAAAAGTTGTTCTAGAATTTTGATTGATGACCAAATAAGGACTTGGAAGGGTAGGGCAGTTTTTGACTTTGAAATCTTTAAACATCTTCTCCTCAGTAACCATTGGGCCAATTTCAATTTTGAATCATCTTACATCAGTCAGGTGAGCGATTTTAGGGCCATTCTGGCCCTCTTGTTACAAGTAATACAGCTGCTGTCATAACGCAGTGGGTAGAGCATCAGACTCCTAATCTTCAATCATGTGATGTCATGGGTTCAATCCCCGGTGATGGCACATATCATTTCCCATATTTGTCTCTCACCAATGGGTAGATAATCGTAAACCTAAGTTGGATAGCAGCTAGAGGCTAGGAAAGGATGTAGTGGTTGTACTGGTATGAGAAATACCAGGAATCCATTGTTAGGTGCTCCAGCCGCCGTGATATAACTGAAATACTATTAAAAGAGGCATTAAACCCCATTCAACCAACCAACATCATTATCCACAATTTTTTCTACTCCAAAAGTCAAAGGTTTTATAATATTACATCAACTAAAAATTGTTGTATGCAACTTCTTTGAATTCAGACCACTCTAGAAGTTTGTCAACTGGAAATAGGTGAATAAAAATCATAGGGGAAAAGAAATTGGGAAATTAATGTGAACAAGCAATTTTGTAATTTTCCATATAGTTTTCCAACCCAGATATTTAAAGTCTATCAACTTTAATCTGTACTGTGTAACATTTTTATGCTCCCTGAAGGGGGAGCATATAGCCACCACTTTGTCTATCCGTCCATCAGCCCTTTGATCTCCACAACCCTATGACCAAATTGGATGAAACTTGACGTGAAAATTCCTTTTGATATTGCAGCTAAGTTTTTTACTCCCATTTTGGATAGCACCAAGGTCAAGGTTACTATTCAAGGTCAAAATATAAGATTGACGTTGTCCCCGGCATAGCTCCTTCAATTATGGATATGTTTCAAAATAACTTGGCTCAATTGTTCTTTATCATGAGTAGATGTACTATTTAAAAAAATCAGCTCTAAGGTCAAGGTCACAGATCAAGGTTAAACACTGCAATTAAGCATTTTCAATGTGTAGCTCCTTCAATTATGGGTGGATTTCGAAATAACTTTACACAATTATTCTCTAACATGAGTAGATCTGCAAATGGAAACAAATTTTCAGATAGCTCTAAGCTCAAGGTCGAACATGAATATTAAGTATTTCCAGAGCATAGCTCCTTCAATTATAAACTGATGTTGAAATAACTTTTCACAATTGTTCTGTATCCTGAGCAGATCTGCCATTTGATTTTTTATGCCCCTGCATCGATAAGATCGGGGCATATTGTTTTACCGGTGTCCGTCTGTCTGTCTGTCTGTCTGTCTGCAAAACTTAACCTGCCAACTAAACATTTTCCTATAACTTCAACCCTGATTAAGTTACAGTGCTAATATTTGGTATGTAGATAGGTCTCAACAAGGCGCAACTGGGGATAGTCATTTCATCAAGGTTAAGGTCAAAACTTTAACCCTTTGCCCGTTTCTTAAGAATTCCTGTTTTGGGGGCATGGTGTTTCACAAACACATCTTGTTTCAGATTGCTTCAAGGTCATCTCACATCCCAAGGTGGAAAGTTAAGATTAAGCATGTCCATAGCATAGATTCTTCACTTAACCAAGAATAAAATAAAACTTGTAACAATTGCTCTGTGTCATGAGAAGATGTGCCATTCAGAAGAAAAGAAGATAGCTCCAAGGTCAAGGTCACAACTCAAGGTCAAATGTTGAAAATGAACATTTTTGAGCATAGCTCTACACAATTGTTCTCTATCATGATAAGTTTTGAAATATGCAACAAATCTTCAGATAGCTCCAAGGTCAAGGTCACAATTGAGCATAGATCCTTCAGTTATGGATTGATTTAAAAAACAAACAAAAAAACTTTATATTATTGTTCTCTATCATAAAGTAGATGGGCCATTTGAAAAGTTTATTCATATAGTTTGAAGGTCAAGGTCACAGTTCTAGGTCAAACTTTAAGATTAAGCTTGTACAGAGCATAGCTTCTTCAATTATAGATGGATTTCAATATAAATTGTCACAATTGTTCTCAAACATGAGTTAATGTGCAATTTGAAAATAATCAGATAGCTCTAGGGTCAAGGTCACAGATCAAAGTCAAACATTAAAATTGAGCATTTCCGGAGCATAACTCCTAAACTTATGGGTTGATTTCAGAATACCTTTGCACAAATGTTCTCTGTTGTAAGTAGATGTGCTATTTGAAACAATTTTTAGATAGTTTCAAGGTCAAGGTCACAGCTAAAGGATATATGTTATAATTTAGCATATATTGAGTATGGCATTCATATTCCAGCATCTGCGTTTTTCTGTCCATTTAAACCCTTTTCCCTGTTAAACTTATACTTTTTGTGACATGGCTATATTCGGGGAGCATAATCTGTCTCTGATGGCTCTTGTTTGAATTTGGACCAGTGTGATATTTTGTCAACTGGTAATATGATTAGCACATGAAAACTTATATGCATACAAGCAAAACCACAGTGGATGTGTAGACCTATCAAATGATAGAGTATGGGTCATTGAAATCAATCTGATTAGTTCTACTTACATAATATGTGACACTGTTGTGGTTGAATATTAAATAAACCATGACTATTTAATCTATTCCCCCACATTCCTGCTTTTTTATGCTTCTTAGAAAGCAAGCATTTGAAAAAATTGTGGAAAAATGAAGAAATTGTTTGTAACAAACAATTTCTTCATTTTCACATTGTTTTCAACCAAAAAGAGACAAAGAGCGTTAGATTAAATAAATTGTTGTCAGCAACTTTCTTGAATTTGGATCAGTTTATTTTTTTCTTGTGGAAATGGTTAATTTTGCCTAGATTGGCTTTAGAGAAATAAAGTTTGAATACAATGAGAGCAGAGAAGGAAATGGTAATAATCAGTAGTCTTCCCTTTTTATCCCCCACCGTAATGGTCTCTGTCCATCATTCCATCCGTCCTTCCGTCATTCCGTCCTTCCATCACTAAACTTGTCCGGAGCATATCTCTGAAAGTATAATTGCTATCAACTTGAAACTTCATAGGTCGGTAGATCTCATTGAGGAGAAGTGCAGTGCACAAGAACCACAACTCTTGCATGCATAATTTTGGAGTTATTGCCCTTTGTTGTTTTAAAGACTAAGATTTTGTCCAGGGCATATCTCTGAAAGTATAATAGCTATTAACTTGAAACTTTATAGGTGGATAGATCTCGTTGAGGAGAAGTGCAGTGCACAAGAACCACAACCCTTGCTTGCATAATTTTGGAGTTATTGCCCTTTGTTTTTCTTTTAAGACTTAGATTTTGTCCTGAGCATATCTATAAAAGCTATTATCGATCTCATGGAGAAGAAATGCAGTGCACAAGAAGCCTAAAACTAACTGGCTTCAGTGTACTATCAAGCTTTTACGGCAGGGGATGGCCATGTCCGACATGGCTCTTGTTCCAAAATATTTCTAAATTTTTCTGATACAGATGCTTGGTTATATTTTAATATTTTCTTTCTTTTATTATTTCTTTTTGGACCTGTTTTTATTTGTTGTCTGAATTAAGTTGTCAGCATAATGAATAAACTTTTTGTTGATCTTAAGGTTATTGCGAACAAAAGAATTGTGACATTCGGTGAAATTCCTGTCCCAACCAGTCCTCTTGTCAAGTCAACAAATCTTACAATCCTTGTAACAGAGCAGATGGACCCGTATGCTCGATTGGTTGTGTACTATTTTGGTGAACTTAACAACTGGAATGCTGATTCCATATACTTCAACATCTATCATGGTGCTAACATTTTTAAAAATAAGGTAAATATTTATTGATAAATCACCTCTTTCAATCAAAGAATCAATCGACATATCTTATACATTTAGACTAAGAATGAGTAATAAGAACTATGTCCAGGCTGAATAACGTATTTGATTGGTGGGTTTATTCCTTGATCGACAGACGCGGTTGGTCAATTAACACTGTTCTGTACTGTAAATGTGGAAACCATTTATTCCCCTTATAAAACTTTTCTTCATGATTTTCCCCTTTTAAGGGGCATTGACCCACTTCCACCAACATTTACCCACACCCATCAATATCAAAGCTTCGGAAAACATTGTGGAAAATGAAGAAATTGCTTGATACAAGCATTTTTTTCATTTTTAATATCCACAATGTTTTCTAACCAGAAAGATGAAAAAAATCTAAAATTTCAGAAAATTTAAACTTCGTCTGCAACTCCTTTGAATTTGGATCAGTCTAAATTTTCATTGTGACAGAACGGGTAAGAAAAATCATTGCTCTGCAGCTCTGCATATAATTTAATTAAACAAGTTATATGTAGTAATTCATCAAGCTGAAGGAAAGTATGATTTATTCCAATCTGGCGCTATCTCTTATTTTTACAACTCTCAAGTAAAGGAACTTCAAAAAACAATGTGGAAATCCAGAATCTGCTTGTAATAAGCACTTTCTTTCCCATTATGCTTTCTACCCTTAAAGACAAAAAGATAATTAAATAAAATTAATATTTTGGTCTGCTTTTACTTTTAACTTGGGATCAGTCTTATTTTTAGCTGTTTTCGGAAAAAACCCGAGGTATTGCAATAGCCTCAGTGTCGTCGTAGTTGTCGTCATTGCTGTTGTCGTTGTGCAAAAACTTTGGCATTTTGTGATATCTCTGGTTCTACTATTTAAAGGCATTCACTTGAAACTTGGCACACTTGTTCACTATCAAAAGAGCAACCTATACTATCAAGGGGGATAAGTCTAATGCATTTGTCCACTATCCAGAACGTTAACCCAACAGCCGAGCGTAGGCAACCATAGGGGGTGATCTTGTTTTTTCTCAAAATGGGTTAAACAATGAGACAATAGCCTGTAGTGCATAGTAGTGTAATATTACTAATCATAGATAATTAGTTATAGTAGAGAAATAGGTTAATATTTTGCTGGTATTTGAAACTTTAAATCTTAAATATGTATTCTTATAAGAATGTGTTTATGGTCTTGTTACCAAATTTTAGAAATTTACACCGGAATTGTTTTGAATTTGATAGGTTTCATTGAAATTCAACAAGACTCAAGCAGAGCCAGGGGACAAAATTGGCCTGGAAATAACTACAGATCCTAAATCCATGGTGAATATACTTGCTGTAGACCAGAGTGTTCTACTTCTGGAAACTGGAAATGATCTGGAACAATCTGACGTAAGCCAAATCTTAATGTCTTCAACCACTTGCTACACAATCCTGAGTCTTTATGCTCTCATTGAAATATATTTAGGAAATGTCAAAATGTCAAAAAAGGAAGATGTTGCTTGATTCTGGCAATTTTTCATTTTTATGCCCCCGCATCGATAAGATCGGGGGCATATTGTTTTACCGGTGTCCGTCTGTCTGTCTGTCTGCAAAACTTAACCTGCCAACGAAACATTTTCCTATAACTTCAAGCCTGATTAAGTTACAATGCTAATATTTGGTATGTAGATAGGTCTCAACAAGGCGCAACTTGGGAAGGTCATTTCAGCAAGGTCAAGGTCAAAATTTTAACCCTTTACCCGTTTCTAAAGAATTCACGTTTCCGGGTCATAGTGTTTCACAAACACATCTTGTCTCACATTGTTTCTACCCATAAGATACTTATTAGCTCACCTGAGCACAAGGTTCTCATGTGAGATATTGAGATCACCATTCGTATGGTATCGGTATGTCTGTCTATGAGCAGAAAGGTCAAGGCCATTCATTAAGGTCAATGTCACTTAATAAGGTCAACATAGTACAACGCATAACAGTTTGCTGTAATTCAAACACTGTTTAAGCTATGTGGGTCATATTTGGGCATAGGTTAGGCTTCAGTCAGTTGTAAGGTCTAAATCATCCATCAAGGTCAAAGTAAGTTGTTTAAAAACACATCTTGTTTGTTTGACCTCATGAAAATTGTAGCAATATAGAAAACTATTAATCTTATATTGGTCAAGATTTAATCTAGATTTTCAGGATCTTCAATGTTATAGGAGGACCAGTAAGGCCTGGTAGAGGTGGAACCAATTGGCCCTGTAGTCTTTTGGCAAGAAATAGCTAGCATCAATACTTCATTAACCCCTTGCCACAAAATCTCTCTTTTTATGTCCATGATTCTTGAAATAACATGTAGCTAGAATGCTAAAAGGAATAGTTTCTTTGTCTTAGATGAGTACACTGGCACCAATTACCTTCTTGTTACGCTATATGTCTTTAGGATATGAATTAAAGAGAACATTGAGTCTCAGTGTAACATTCCAAACCATTTATCATCTGCATGAAACGCGCACACTATTAATCTTATATTGGTCAAGATTTAATCTAGATTTTCAGGATCTTCAATGTTATAGGAGGACCAGTAAGGCCTGGTAGAGGTGGAACCAATTGGGCCCTGTAGTCTTTTGGCAAGAAATAGCTAGCATCAATACTTCATTAACCCCTTGCCACAAAATCTCTCTTTTTATGTCCATGATTCTTGAAATAACATGTAGCTAGAATGCTAAAAGGAATAGTTTCTTTGTCTTAGATGAGTACACTGGCACCAATTACCTTCTTGTTACGCTATATGTCTTTAGGATATGAATTAAAGAGAACATTGAGTCTCAGTGTAACATTCCAAACCATTTATCATCTGCATGAAACGCGCACATATAGCAGCCTGGCTAGCCACACAGATCATGTAGAATATTTTCACCTTGTTGAAAAAGACCTATCAGTCATTAGCTATGTTTAGAGCACATAGCAAATGTTCTTCCTGTTTTGATAAAATCACTTAACCCATTCCCACACAATGATGCTTTTAAATGCACCTCAATATGAAAGCTTTGGAAAACATTGTGGAAAATGAAGAAATTGCTTGTTACAAGCAATTTCTTCATTATCCACAATTTTCTCTACCCTAAAAGACAAAAATTTTGAAGATTTCATCAGCTTAAAATTGTCGTCTGCAACTTCTTTGAATTTGGACTGGTCTAAAATCTTCTTGTGTGGGAATGGGTTAAATGGCAATGTTCTTGCAGTTAATGATAAATTATCTTTTTCATTTTAAATATATTTTCTCAGGTAATTACTGCATTCAAACAAGCCCAAGCTCCATCCTCGTTTCTAAACAGCCTTCATACACCAGACAGAGTCCTATTGAATGTAAGTAAATTATTTTGGATAATATAGTACAAATGTAGAACAAGAACCAGTGTCACTATATTCATAATTGCAGTGGATTACCATGGCATGTGATTACAAAACCTTACTTTACTCATCTGAGATTTATTCAAACTTATGTTTTAGAGTAAACATGTATTTTATTGAAATACAATGGTAAGCGTATGAACATTAAAGAATATCTCTTTAAATTTCTTCTATCACTAAATGTGGAAGTAATAAAGTAAATTCTCAGTTCAGTACAAAGAAATGTTTTACAACCTTTGGCCTAGGTATTCATAATAAAAATTTGCTCAAGGCGCAGTTACAAAATTTGCTGGCCTATTATGACAGTTCCTATTTTAATCATGTAATCTTGTATTAACCCATTACAAGAGGACAAAATTTCAGACTGGTCCAAATTGAAAGGACTTGCAGACGACAATTCAATGTTTATGAAATTCTAGATACATAATTCAATTTTCTGGATAAAATATATTGTGTAAAATGAAGAAATTGCTTGTTTTCCCAGCTGCTTTCTTATGGGACGTCAAAAAGCATCACTGTGAGGGAATGGGTTAACCCATTCCAACACAAGCCCTCCTTCTTACGCCCCTCAAGAAAAATATTTTGGAAAACATTGTGGAAAATGAATCAAGCAATTTCTTCATTATCCACAATGTTTTCTATTCAAAAAGACAAAGAAAACTGAAATTCCATCAATTTGAAATTGTTGTCTGCAGCTTCTTTCAATTTGGACCAGTCTAAAATCTTGTTGTGTGGGAATGGGTTGACTGTAACCTTGCCTTATCCTTTGACGTAATGATAAGCTTTTGTAAATTATGTAGGCAGAGACATAAGAAAAGGCATAAAGTTGATTGGCATTTTAAACATCATAACTACAGCTTCAATAATTTGTAGTTAAGACGTTTAATCCATTACCAAATAATGACACTACATGACACCCTGAAGAAAAACAGTCATTGAAACTTAATGGAAAAGGAGGAATTGATTGTAAGAAGCAATTTCTCCTTTTCTCACAATATTTTCTATCCTATTTTGGACTTTTTTCCCAATTTTGGTGCAATTTAGAATGTCTGCAACTTTTCTTCTAGTCTAAATGAATGATTGTTATTGGTCAGATGATTTTTAGCTCACCTGAGCACATTGTGAAGGTGAGCTTTTGTGATTATTGAATGTCTGTCATCTGTTTCCATTGTCCATCGTGCGTCATCAGCAAATTTCATGTTAGCACTCTAGGGACCACAATTATGGTCAAATCTTCAGTAAAAATGGTCAGAATGTTTGTGTGAGCACAAGAATGAAACCTAATTAAAATTGGAATGTTCCCTTGGAAAATACAGGAAAAACAACTTTAATGACAACTTCCTTATAAACACGCTTGGGGCTACAATTTTGGTTTAATCTTCATGAAACTTGGTCAGAATGATTGGTAGGTCACAAGGATGAATCCTATCAAAAATGGGAATGTGCTGTCGTATAACATGGGAAAAGGTGCCTGAAAGGTATTTTTTGTTAGCATTCTAGCGGCCAAAATTGTAGCCCAATCTCCTTTAAATGTCGCTTCCCGTATATGTCATAGAAAAATGGAAGAAAGTCTTTTAAACTTGGAACTCACATATTCAGGTGAGTGATATAGGACCATTATGGTTTCTTGTTTTATTAGCTCACGTAAGCTATTGTGATGTTCATCCTCTGGCATCCGTCCATCTGTCCATTCACAATCACATAAAAATCTTCTCCTAAACTAACCATGAAATGTCAACCGAACTTCACAGAAATGATTCTTAGGTCAGGCCTAAAAAAAAATAGCTGTGTTTCCACTAACGGGCTTGAAAAAAAGAGGGTAGGTAGGTAGGCAAATCTTTTTTTTCTCTCTAAATTTTTGCTATGGAAAATACAGGGTAGGTAGGTCAATCGTTTTTTTTTTATTTTTGAATTATGTGATTTGGATGCGCTTCATCTTTGACTTTTGCGCTTTCTCATTATCCTGGGTTATTCACTTCATAGTTGTCTTGAAGATAGCATTTACGGCGACGATTCTTCCATAAAGCGCTTGAGTAACCAAGGAAGAGTAACTTCAAACGAAATGGAAAAAATTACCCAAATGTAATAAAAACGTACATTTCGAGAATTTCATGGGTCGGATGAAAATAAGGATGGGTCGGGTATTTAAATTTTTATTTTTTTCATTTTGCCGATAAAAAACAGCAGAGTCGGGAGTCAGAAACAAGGTCAGTAGGGTTAGCGGAAACACAGCATTTTTTTTATGCCTCATTGTCTTTTAAAAAACTTCAGAGATTCTTTGATTGTCATGGCAACAGGGTAAAAAAAACAAAAAAATCTTCTCCTCCAAAACCATAAAGCCTAGAGCTTTGATATTTGGTATAAATCATCATCTATTGACCCTCTACCAGAATACTTGAGAGAATTACCGTACTATGAAAATTAGCCCTTTTTTGTGTGGGCCCTAATTTTCATAGAAATATAGAAGGAAATCTTTAAAAATATCTTTAAAAATCTGCTCCCAAACCATAAGGCCTAGAGGTTTCATATATTGTGTAAATCATCATCTATTTCCCCTCTACCAAAATACCTGAAAGAAATAACATACCCTGAAAATAAGCCCTTTTCTGTGCTATCCCTGATTTTACATAGAATTTAGAATGAAATCTTTGAGAATCTTCTCCTCCTAAACCATAAGGCCTAGAGCCTTGAAATCCGGTATGTATAATCATCTATTGACCCTTTACCAAAATACTTCAAAGAATTACTATACTCTAAAAATTATCCTTGAACTTACAAATGAATGAAGGAGGATATCTTTGAAAATCTTCTCCTTTCAAACAATAAGGCTTAAAGCTTTGATATTTTGTATAACTCATTATCTATTGACCCATTACTGAAATACTTTAGAGAACTACCGTTCACTGAAAATTGGCTCTTTTCTCTGTGATCCCTGATTTAACATAAGAATAAAGAAGGAATTCTTTGAAACCTTTTTCTCCCAAGTCATAAGGCCTAGAGCTTAAATATTTTGTATGTATCAATGTCTATTGAACCTTTACTAAAATACTTCATATAGTTACTGTACTCAGAAAATAACACCTCTCTTGTGCAATCTTGAAAGGAAAACCATATTCTGGAAATAAGCGTTATTTGGTGGGATCTTTAATATTACTAGGTTTAAAGGAAAAAATCTTCTCTGAAATGAATTGGTGAAGGCTTTGATATTTTGTATATATTGTAAAGTCATACCCAGAGGAGTGATATAGGACAATCATGGTCCTCTTGTTAGCTCACCTGAGCACAAAGTGCTCTGCATGAGCTATTTTAGTTTATACTAATTTATTTTAGTTCGATTGCAACGAAAGCTTTAAGCTTATAGAGTCACTCTCGAACACACAAACCAGATGTTTTCACGTCCCTGGAAGAGAGGCACTGGCTTATCCCCACTGCTGACCACTTCTACAGCTTGGTAGACTGAGGCTGGCTATTAAGTGTCTTGCCCATGAACACACCTCGGTGACGGTGGGGCTCGAACCCGTGACCTTCAGATCACTAGTCAGGTACCAATACCACTCGGCCATCGAGCTATTTTGATTGGCCATCATCCGTCGTCAGTCTTTCTGTTCGTACACAATAACAAAAAAATCTTCTCTTAAACTAAATACTTCAAAGAATTAATGTACTCAGAAAATTAGCCCTTTTCTGTGTGATCCCTGATTTTACATAGAAATGAAGAAGGAAATCTTTGAAAATCTTCTCCTCCCAAATCATAAGGCCTGGAGCCTTGAAATCTGGTATAAATTATCATCTTTTGACCCTTTACTAAAATTCATCAAAGAATAACCATATTCTGACAGATAGTCCTTTTCTGTACATTCCCTGAATTTACAAATGAATAAAGAATGAAATCTTTAAAAAGCTTCTCCTCCCAAACAACAAGGCTTAGAGCTTTGATATTTGGTATAAATCATCATCTATTGTCCCTTACAAAAATCCTTTAGAAAATTACCATATCTTGACAGCTAGCCCTTTTCTGTGTGATCCCTGATTTTACATAGAAATAACAAAGGAAATTTTTAAATCTTTTTCCCCATATCATAGGGCCTAGAACTTTAATATTATTTTTTAAATCAATGTTTATTCAACTTTTACCAAAATACTTCATCATACTCAGGGGAGTGATATAGGACCATCATGGTCCTCTTGTTTACTGTGGTTTCTTTTTTATTTATCACCAGACATCAAATTTACAGACATTGAGTCAAAAAGTTTTGGAAATCATTGTGGAAAATGAAGAAATTGCTTGTTACAAACATTTCCTTCATAGCCTACAATGTCTTCTTACCGGAAAGTCAAAGGATGTTATAAATTCATCTACTTAAAATTGTTGTCTGCAACTTCTTTCAATTTGGACCCGTCTAAAGTTTTAGTTGTGTTGGAATGGGTTGATTTGGTTTTTACTAAAAATTTTATGATTTTGTAGGCATACGAACTAAATGTACTGACTGATGTCAAATTTTACTCATGGCTTGACTATGACTACACATATCAGCATTCAAAGAAAAGACAAATTGGGGGCTGTAAGTATATCTTCATTTAGCCTGTTGCCATACAATTTCCTCATTTTACACATTTTTTTCCTAATTGCTTTCTTAATCCATTCCCTCACAGTAAAATTTTAGACTGGTCCAAATTGAAAGAAGCTGAAGATGACAATTTCAAGTTGATAGAATTTTAAACTTTTTAATCATTTTGGGTAGAAAACATTGTGGATAATGAAGAAATTGCTTGATACAAGCAATTTCTTCATTTCCACATTGTTTTCATAAGCTTTTTTCTTGACGGGCGTAAAAAGGAGGGATTGAGTTGTAATGGGTTAAGCGCTTCAAAAAGTATCATTATGTGGGAATGGGTTAAATTGAATGATCATCCTAATTCTTGCTTGGTAGATCTAATGCTAAGAATCCTTCAGTTAATTTAGATATTGCTGTAGAATGAACAAAAAAGCAACATTTTTTTTTCATTCAAACGGTTATAAAAGAAAAAAAGATAATTTTTCATGCTACAGTAATTGATGGATCATACCTTTCAACCTTTGAACAGAAACAACAAAAACAAAAATAATGATCACACATTAAGACTAGGGAAATAATGACCTCCCATATATATGTGAAACATCTTGTTTGTTGGGTACTTAACTCATTTTTAGACTGGTCCAACTCAAAAGAAGTTGCATACAACAATTTTAAGTTAGTAGAATTTTCAAAACAATGATCGGTTAAAGTAGGAAACAAAGGATAATGAAGAAATTGTTTGTAACAAACAATTTCTTCATTTTCCTTAACCCATTTCCACTCAGTGAAGCTTTTAGACACCCCCCCCCCAGGGAAAACAGCTTTGGAAAACATTGTGGAAAATGAAGAAATTGCTTGTTAAAAGCAACTTCTTCATTTTCGGAAATGTTTTCTACCGAGACAGTTGAAAAAAATGCAAAATTTTGAAACTTTACATTGTCGTCTGCAACTTCTACAATTTGAGCAGTCTAAATTTTAGCCATCTTGTAATGGGTTAATGTTTTCCAAAGCCTTATTCTTGAGGGGCGTAAAAAAATGTGGAATTGAATGGGAATGGATTTACCTACTACCAGACAACCAAATTTTAGACTGGTGAAAATAAAATTTAGACTGGTGAAAATAAAAAAAAAGTTGCAGGCAACAATTTAAAAATGATGGACTTTGAAATATCTCTGTCTTTTTGGGTAGAAAACAATGTGAAAAATGAAGAAATTGCTTGTAGCATAGAAAAAATAATTGTCTTCATTTTCCACATTGTTTACTCAAACTTTTGTCTTTGGGGGTGTATAAAAGCAGGATTGTGTGGATATGGATTAAACATCTAAAATAACCCTTTCCTGGACAAACACAGGATTTTACGTCACTGTGATTTTATACTAGGGAAAACATTGTGGAAAAAGGAGAAATTGCTTGTAACAAGCAATTTCTCCTCTTCCCACAATATTTTCTACCACATAGGATGGTCAGTTTTCAAATTGCATGCATTTTTCATTGTCGTCTGCAACCTCTTTCAAATTGGACCAGTATAAAATTTCATAAAACAGGAAAGGGTTAAAGGTTATTTGAGCTGTAGCTACAACATAAAAAAATTAGGTCCTTTACCACCCATTTGCTTTTGTTTGATATCCCATCCTTGAAAACCAATCTCATTTGATATCTTCAACAATGACAGATAACAATTCCTAGTTGATGACATTTCAAAAATCTGTGTTTTTTCGGCTTAAAACATTGTCTGAAATGAAAAATTGCTTGTAATAGGCTATTTCTTCATTTTCTAAAATGCTCTGAAGGTTTTTTTCTTGAGGGGCATCAAAAAGCAATGTGCTGCCCTCATAGCAGAGTTGGTAGAGCATCAGATTGCAAATCTTCAATTCAAGGGTAGTTATGGGTTTGATCTCTGGCAACAGCACATATACTTTCAGTCATTTGTCTCTCACCAATGGGTGGATAATTATAAAACTTAGTGGGATAGCAGCTGGAGGCTAAGAAGTGATGTAATGGTGGTTCTGATGCGAGATATACCAGGAACCCATTGTTAGGTGCTCCAGCTGCTGTGATGTGATTGAAAAATTGTTAAAAGCAATGTTAAACCTCATTTAAACAAACAAACAAACAATCAAAAATTGGAATGTCCTTGTCACAAAAGCAACAATGGCAATAAGACTTGAATTTGAAAAAAGAAAATGAATGTATCGGTCAACATACAACAACAGTGAATTTATGTATTTCAACTAAAATCAAACTTTACAATACTAGTAAATAAGAATGAAATATTATCCAATTAAAACTCTCCTCTGCAATACTCTCTTAAATGCCTCACTAAAGAGGGCCATGAGTTTATAATTATTTTAACTCTTTCCTCTTCAATCCTTGGTTTTTTGTGTGATTTTATACATGAGAAAACATTGTGGGAAAAGAAAAAATCACTTGTTACCAGCAATTTCTTCTTTTTCCACAATATTTTCTACCCTGTAGGTTGATTTTTTCAGGTTACCTGACTGAAGGTCATGGTGACCTATTGCAATCATGTTTTGTCTATCATTGTGAGCAGTGCATCAATTTTTTACATTTTCAACTTCTTCTTAAGAACCCTTTCATGAATTTCAACCTAAATTGGCAGGAAGTATCCCTATGGGAAGGCGCTCCAGATTTGTACATGTGATGGAGTTATCTCCCCTGGGAGATCATAAGGGGCCAAACAGGGGCAAAAAAAGGGTACATCTAAGGAAATATTCTTGCCATGAACCGGCTGTTGGATTGGATTCACATTTTGTTTTTAGAGTCTTTTGGGCAAGGACTATAAAGTTAGAAATAAGAAATGGCAGTGCTAGGGTGGGCTCAAAGATTAAGGGACATTAGCTTACATAATGATAATTTTGAAAAAAACATTCTCTCTGGTATTTGGTATGTTGAATCTGGTGGACCTCTATCAATTGTATAACTTGGCCCCAGGGTCAAAATAAGCCTTTTCTCAGTCATCATGCTGCGGTCATAGCGCAGTCGGTAGAGCATCAGACTCCTAATTTTCAATCATGGGATGTCATGGGTTCGATCTCTGGCGGTGGCACATATTCTTTCCAACATTTGTCTCTCACAATGGGTGGATAATTAAAAACCTAAGTGGGATAGCAGCTTGAGGCTAGGAAAGGATGTAGTGGTAGAACTGGTTTGAGAAATACAACGAAACCATTGTTAAGTGCTTCAGCCACCACAATATTACTGAAATACTGTTAAAAGCAGTGTTAAGCCCCATTCAATCAATCAATCCCAGACATCACTAGTTTAACACATGCTTTTATAGTGAAAACTTTAGAAAAATCTTCTCTCAAACAAAAATGCCTAGAGCTTTGATATTTGGTGTGTAGCATCATCTGGTAGACTTTTTATCTGTTTTGTGATCTATTGACTAAGGTGACTGATAAGGTCCTATAGACTTTTTGTTTAAATTGCACTTACTTTTAGTTGTTGTCTGCAACTTCTTTGAAATTTGACAAGTCTAAAATTTTGAAACACAGGAAATGGTTAAAAAGTACCAACAAAACAAGGTTTGGTGTAGAATTAATGAAATTTGTACAATCCTCTCTCTATCTCAACGTCTATGTCATTTGTTTGCTACAGGTCCACCTGGTACAATGCCAGCAGGTAAGATATTTTTCACCTGTCATAAGGAAAGGGATTATTAAGAATTTCTGTAAATTAATTGTGGCCTATCAGGCAAATAAGGTCATATCAGGAACTGTATATAACAGAACTGCAGTTGGTGTTTTGGTCTTTCAAACTTACAGTAAGGTAGATTAATTATTCCAGACTCAGAAAGTCTGCAAAGAGTGGAAGAAATCATCTGTTGTTTGCCTTTGCAATCTGAACAGTGTATCTTCTGTTTGAGCTTCCCAGAAGGTGGAAATACAATGTCAATTATATGATAATGGGTTAAAAGAAGTATTAAGCTCTTCATTTCGTTTTGTTATTCTTATGCATTGCTAGAATTATGTACGCTTGGAAGAGAGAAAAGTTAATGATTATACTTAAAACTTACCAATCAAATATGTCTACCAGAGAATTAATTGGCCATTCAAAACATTCCTTTAGACTGGAAATAATCTTTGAACTTCCAAGATTGACTGACATTTATGTGAAACAGTTTTTGTTGGTTTGATAACTTAAACATCACATTTAGGATGGCCTTTTTACCATTTCAATTTTTCTCAAGCCCACATGCGGTCAGCGAGACACAATTTCACTTTAGTGTTAGTGCGTGCTTGTGTGTGTGCATTAGTGTGTGCGTCCATCTCGAATTTTTCTGAAGTATAACTTCTACATTTTAGAGGGAATTGAAAATAACTTTGCTCAGTTCTTCTTCATGAGTGCTAGTGTCATGCGAAATGTTTGTTGAGATACCTCTAAGCTCACAGTTAAAGGTCAAACAACAAAAGTGACCTTGTCTGGATCATAACTTCTATATTTATGGATTGATTTGAAAATAACTTGGCACAGATGTTCTTCTCGGTGAGTGCTAGTGTCATGCGAAACATTTGTTGTCATACATCCAAGGTCAAGGTCGCAGTCTCTGTACAAATCAGGGGACCTAAAATGTTGTCCCTGGACAACCTATTTCTGGTTTATTACATGTTACTGACCATAAATTTTGCAAAACAATGCCATTTATTATCGAGTGGAACTTCCTGTCAGAGTCAGTTGGTGTGGCCAGTGTAGACTGTAGGTATGGCCAGTGGAGTCAGTTTTTGGGGCCAGTGATATTTCAGTAACTTTCATCACAATCACCTGAGGAGTGAGAACTTCAGAAAAACAACATTTATATGTACCAAAACCAAAATTAGAAATCTTTCGTAGGTCATTTAATTATTCTGGTCCAAAAATATGGAATACTTTGCCTCTCTCAGTAAGAAACTCAGACTCAGTTGGAAGATTTAAATCAAATTATTTACAGTGGAAGTTTCCAGGAGGTCTGTCTTAAACAGGTCATATTTCTGTTTGTTATTACCTGGAAATATTATCACATTGTTGAACTAATTGGTTTTAAAGTTTTTAAAGTTATGAATATATATATATATACTGTTGTTGTTGTTTCTGTGTCAGTTGTATATTAAAGCATCTTTGAAAATATTTCAAATTCTCTCTCAATTGAAGCAATTTCTTTTATCTATTTTTTATATCTGTGTATATATGTGTATGCATATATATGATTACAACTTCAATGCTTAAATGACGATTATGTCTTCTTTTTGCAGTAATATTGTATCATTGTTGTATATATCAATTGTTTTGTTAAAATTTACTGTTTGTAATATATGATGTTTTGAGAGGCCCACATGGAAGATTGGGCAACCAAATGTGTAGCCTCCTTAAATAAAGTCGTTATTATTATTATTATTATTAGTGTCTTTGTAGAAAATAATTTATTACTAAGTAATTTTCAAAAAACAAACACTTCTGACATTCATAATCTAAAAACCAAAATATACTTGCAAACCAAATCAATATTAAGGACACCATTCTCTAATTCATTATTTTTTCCTACACATCTTTTAATTAATTCTTATGTATAATGTTATTAATTTTTGTTGAGCTGGCATGCAGTGAGAGAGACATAGTTGTCACTATGACAAGAAAGTGTATCAGCGTTAGTGCGTTAGTCTGTCCGTCCCAATTTGTCCGGCCAATTATTCCTACATTTATGGATGGATTTCAAAATAAATTCGTACAATTATTCTCCATCAGGAGTAGATGTGCCACTAGAAAGAATTTTTGGGATAGTTCTCATGTCAAGATCACAGTTCATGGTCAAACACTAAAATTGTGTTTATCCGGAGCATTTCTCGTACAATTATGGATGGATTTCAAAATAGATTTGCGCAATTAACCTCCATCATGAGTAGATGTGCCATTTGAAAGAATTTTTTGGATAGCTTGAAGATCAAGGTCAAAGTTCAAGGTCAAACACTAAAATTGTGCTTGTCTGGAGCATGATGCCTACAAAACTTTATGGGCTCAACAGCAGTTGTCCTGGGACAACCATCTAGTTCCTCATGAGAATAATGAACTCAATGTATTTTTTGTCAGAGATATTAAATGTGTCTGTAATTTCATTTGCATTACTCTTAAGAGACATTGTAACATAAATAAATTGCAAAAAAGATAGAGTTGAGAATCATTAGCAAGAATTGATGGTCTAGATAATGGTTTCTGAGATAGTACCATCTGGCTTAATATACATGATATAGATTTTTGGTCCAAGTACAGAACCCTGAGGAACACTATATTTCAGAAGCATAAGCACAGCCATAGAATCTTGACAGCCATAACATCTTGAGCATGCAGTTCTATATCATTATTTTCGTAGATTGGTTATCGAACATCTAACAAAGATCCAAATGAGAGGGAGGAGTGTAACCATACAATTCTTAGCTCACCTGAGCACAATTTAGTGCTCTGGGTAAGCTATTGTGATCAGTCACTGTCAGGCATCTGTCCATCCTTTCACAGTTTACAAAAAAAATCCTGCTAAACTTAAATCATGGAATTTCAACGAAACTTCACAGAAATGGTCCTCAGGTCATGATTTCAAAATACTTAAAAGAACTGATATCCATGAAGAACTAAAGTTGCCATTGCATCGAAGTGAAAAATAATGAAAAATTGTCTCCTCCAAAACACTAAGGCCTAGAGCTTTGGTAAAAAATCATCTATTGACCCTTTGCCAAAATACCTCAAAGAAAACTGTATTTTGAAAATTAGCCTTTTTCCTTGTGATACCTGATTTTACATAGGAGGTAAAAGGAAATCTTTCCCAAACTATAAACCCCAGAGCTTTAATATACTGTTCTCTGATAATTAGCTTTCTCCACAATCCATGATTTTAGATGGGAATAAAGAAGGATATCTCTAAATTTGTTCTTCTTCTAGACCATTAGGCCAAGAGCTTTGATATTTGGTGTGTATCAAAACCTATTGACCCTCTATGAGAATTTTTCATAGAAGTATCTTACTCTGAAAATTAGCCCTTTTCTCTACAATCCCTGATTTTAGATAGGAATAAAAAAGGATATCTTTGAAAATCTTCTCCTAAACCATTAGATCCAAAGCCTTAATACTTAGTGTGTATCAATACCTATTGACCCTCTACCAAACTACTTCAAAGAAATACCATACTCTGTAAATTAGCCCTTTTCTGTGCCATCCCTGATTTTAGGTAGGAATAAAGAAGGATATCTTTGAAAATTTTCTCCTTAACTATTAGGCTTAGAGCTTTAAAATTTGTTATGTATCAATGCCACTTGACCCTCTACTGAATTTCCGTACTCTGGAAATTAGCACTACATTTTTGGATCTTCAATATACCTAGAATTAAAGAAAATCTTTAAAAGATTTCTCCAAAATGATTAGGCCTTGAGCTTTTATATTTTGTATATATGATAAATCCTTGAGCCATCATACGCAGGGGAGCAATATAGGACCACCATGGTCCTTTTGTTTTCTATTTCTCATTCAAACTGAGACATGTAGCAGGTGCCTATATAAATGTACATATTTATGACAATTTTGCTTTAACTCACTACCAGACAGCTAGTCAAAATTTAAAAGAGTTGCAGCAGACAATTTAAAGTTTATGAAATTTTAGATTTTTCAACTTTTCAACTGGGTTGAAAACATTGTGGGAAATGAAGAAATTGTTTGGTTCAAGTCATTAATTCATTTTACACAATGTTTTCCACCTGAGCATGAAGCACCCAATTGAGCTATTGTGGTCACCTTTTATCCATCGTCCATCCATTGTCCATCGTGCATCCTCCATCAACAATTCCTTTAAACAACACCTCCTCCCAAACTCCCAGGCAAAATTGAGCCAAATTTGGCAGATATCTTTTGGCAAAATCTTAGAAAATCTCCTCCAGACCCAGAAGGCATAGAGCCTTGATATTTTGCATGAAACATCAGTATATTGAATTCTTTCAAAATAGCTAAAATGATGACTAACAGGTCATCAGGGGCAAATTTGGCTTGAAAGAAAAAGAGCCTTTATCTCAGGTAAGCGCCCCAGGGCCAACTGCCCTCTTGTTTTAAGCTACACTGGCTGAAAGCCAGAGAGCTATTGTCATTGCATGGTGTCTTTGCATCACAGAAATGATCCTTGGGTGACCCTTCATCAGATTCCTTCAAAGATTTTTGATTGGATGAAAAACATAGCTCTAATGAGCTGGGCTAATTTTCATATATTATGGTGAAAGCTTTTAAAATCTTCTTTTAAAAAACAGTGAATAGATTTCAAACAAATTTCAAAGGAATGATCCTTTGCCTAACATTTTTTGAATTCCTTAAAAGAATTTTGATCGGATGAAAAATATAGCTTTAATGGAAGGGGCTAATTTCCATATATGGTGAAAGCTTTGAGAATCATTTTCTCAGAAACCAGACATTGGATTTCAACCAAATTTCACAGAAATGATCCTTGGGTGACCCTCTATTAGATTCTTTCAGAGAATTTTGAATGAAAAATATGGCTTTAATGGGCTGGAATAATTTCCACATTTGGTAAAAGCATAGAAATTCTTTTTCTCATAAACCAGTTGGTGGATTTCAACCAAATTTTACCAGATTGAGCGTTTGGTGACCCTTTATCGGATTATCAAAAAGGATTATGATCGGATGAAAAATATGTCTTTAATGGGCATATGCCTTATTTCCATATATGGTATAGACTGAAAATGGACTGTTGATGGATTTCAATACAATTTCACAGGAATCCTCAGATGACTGTGGATTCCTTCATATGATTTTGCTTGGTTGAAAAGCTTGGCTATTATGGTGGTCGCTTGTGTCCTTTTATGGTATATAGGCAAAATTTTGAAATTTTGTTAAAACCTTTTCATCCGACAAGTAAATGAATTATACAAAACTTAACTTGACTTTTGTAAAAACAATGAAAAGTTTGAAATGCTTCTCTAGAACTATTTCAAAGATTTCAGTGACTTAGATTTATTTTCCTTATATTCAGTTAATATTGAATTCATGAAAAAATTTGCTTAATCAGTTCATTCATGCCTATGGAGCAATACAGGTGCTCAAGTGCCTCTAGTTTGTTGAGGAGTATGAAAAGGCGTCAATGTGTGAGAATGGGTTAACTCTTAATGTTCTTTTACATGACAGAGGGATTGCTTTTTGACAAAATATTTTAGCCAGAACGTAAGAGCTCCCGACAGATGATCTTCTTTAATGGTCAAGAGATACTGAATGCATTAACCCATAACCACACAGCCAGACATTTTAGAGCAGTAAAGAAATATGGAAACATTGTGAGAAAAGAAAATTTTTCTCATTGTCAGGCTGTTGTCATGGCATTGTGTCTGTCAGGTGTCCGTGTGTACAAGTGTCTGTAAACTTTTACTTTAAAAACTTCTCACCAGAAAGTACTGCACAGATTTCTACTAAAATTTTTTTGGAATAATACTTGCTTGAACCTTTTATCGGATTTCATCAAAGAATTTTGATTCAATATAAAACATATTTTTTGATGACAAGGCTAAATTCCAAATATGGTATATTTCGAAAAGTTTAAAATAATTCACGGAATCTAATTGACTGATTTCAATTACATAGGACTGATCCTTTGCTACTCTCTTTTGGACTCTGCAAACTTTTTAAACAGATAATAAACATGGCTTTATCGGCTTGGCCAATTCCCATATCTGTATACATATATATAGTGGAAACTTTGACAATATTCTTCTTGGAAACCAGAGGATAGATTTCAACCAACTTTGATAGGAATCTTTGGTAACCATTTACCAGTATTTTTTAAATTTTTGGTTCATTCTGGTAGAGATCAAATAGTGATACAAGGGAAATACTTTTTATTTGTTAGAATGTTTGTTGCATAAAAGAAATTTTCCTTTTTTAAAGAAAATTGGTAAAATTAGTTGCTTCAAAATCCTATATAATGATGAATTCCAGGTCAGTGGAGCAATTATGACACAATTCATCTCAATTCATTTAATGATGTTAACCACCCCTTTCTCCAGGTTTAACTTATGCTCCAGCATTAATCCCAACACCTGCCCCAGGGGTAACCTATGCTGCAGGTTTATATCCAACTTATGTTCCGGCGTTATTCACAACACCTGCCCCAGGAGTAACCTATGCTCCAAACAATTATTACACTGGATCATTACAGCAAGTAACAAAAACAAGAAGTAAATTTCCAGAAACTTTTCTATGGAGCAATTTGGTTTCAAGGTTTGTTCATGAAGTAATATAGGGTAAACTGTTGATTAGCACCCCGTCTGTGTGAATGTTTAGTTTTGAACAACCTCCTCCTGCACATTTTCTATGCCTTTAATTGAACCAACTGAGTTGCTTTATGATGTGCAAGCTTAGTAAATTGATTGCAAAATCACTAGACTACCCTGCTGATAACTCAAGATTATATATTATATAGACATTAATAGCTAGTGTTGGATGCACAAACTCAGATTATTGGTTGCACAAGTTTTACATTTTTTCCACACAAGCTTACACTGATGATAAAATGGGCTCATTCTGTTTATATGCAACTTGCTTGATTTGGATGCACATACTTTGACTGTTTAATCCACAACCTTATTAAATTCTTGAAAAACTTTGCCCTGTCTGAGTCACAAAATTCTATATCCAAATACACAAGTTTATGACTGTTTAGTCAATTCCCAAACAACAAAATGTTAGACTGGTCCAAATTGAAAGAAGTTATTGTCTTGAGGTGGTTATAAAAGCGGGATTGTGTGGGAATGGGTTAATTCGCAAATTTATTTGTAAGATAGCATAATGTACACTCTAAAATACAGTCATGTATGTAGAAGTTTAACCCAGTAGCAATTTCTTCATATTCAACAATAATTTCTAAAGCATTTTTCTTGAGGAGCGTCCAATAGCGTCACTGTGTGGGAATGGGTTAAATCAATGGATTCACTAGCTCTGAAGCTTTGGGATGAAAGCTTGTTCTTAGAAAATCTGACTCTGAAAGGTAGTTTATACATTTAGATCTCCCTATTTTCATACTTCTATGTATTCGATGTTTGATTTTTTGAATAAATACATGTTCAATTTTTTATTAAGGACAGTCATCATAGCGCAGTTGGTAGCGCACCAGACTCCCAATCTTCAGTCATAGGATTTCATGGGTTCGTTCCTTGGCAGCGGCACATATACTTTCCAATATTTGTCTCTCACAGATAGATGGATAATCGTAAACCTAAGTTGGATTGCAGCTGGAGGCTAGGAAAGCATTAATGGTGGTTCTTGTGCAAGATATACCAGGAATCAATTGTTAGGTGCTCCAGCCGATGCAATATGACTTAAAAATTGTGAAAAGTGGCTTGAAACCCCAGCTTGTTCACACTGAAAACTTAATCCATATGTCAAGATATCCTTCTTTTTGTTTAGATCTCCTTCTTGTATGTATTCAATGTTTGATTAACCCTTTCCAGTTTTTAAAATTTTTTAGACCTGTCGAAAATAAAGAAATTGCTTGTTGCAAGCAATTGCTTCATTTTTCGACAATGTTTTCCGAATGAGGGGCTTCAAAAAGCATCCTTGTGTGGGAATAGGTTAAAGAAGGTGAAATTACAATGGTTCTTAACCTATTCCCAGACAGCTGAATTTTAGACTGGTCCAAGTTGAAAGGAGTCCCAGACGACAATTGAAAGTTTATGAAATTGTAGATTTTTTTCAACTTTCCTGGCAGAAAATATTGTGTAAAATGAAAAAATTGCTTGTTACAAGCAATATTTCTTAATTTTACACATTATTTTCCCAAATGTTTTCCTAGAGGGGCGTTCAGAAGTGTCACTTTGTAGAAGTGGGTTAAGCAAACAAGAGTGATTAAATTTAAATGATCTTTGACAGGTGGTCTTCCATCTTACACCACTCAACCCGGCCTTCTGCCAGGACAAACCCCAACAGCACAACCAGGATTGTTACCAGGCTTTTTCCCTACATCAATGCCCAGTGGAGGGTTTTCAACCTATATGCCAGAACTTATCCCAACCCCTGCTCCTGGACAAACTTATGCACCAGGAAAATATCCAACCTATCTCCCGCCAAATCCTAACACATTACAACAAGTTACAAAAGTCAGGAGCAAATTTCCTGAGACCTTTATCTGGAGTAATTTAGTTGCAAGGTTTGTTTGAATCAAAAAGGCCATTCAAAGCTTGATAATAGCAATATGTGAACATCAGAATGTTCTCGTTCTTACACAATCCTTCATTTTGAGGCCCTGCAGAAAAAAATTGCGATAAATATTTTGAGAAAATCAGGAATCCATGGTTAGGAGCTCCAGCCGCCCCGATATAACTGGAATACTATTAAAAGTTGCGTAAAACCCTATTCAATCAACCATGACCCCTTACTGTTTACCTTAACCGCTATTTTGAATTAATCGCAATGTTTTCTTCTTAAGTGCATGAAAATTTGTGGTTGTTTGGTAAAAGGTTAAATGATAAAAGGTAAGGAAATCAAAGCTAACATTCAATTCTTTTTTTGTTGAGCATATTATTATCACATTTGAAGTACTACATGTCCGTTTCAAAGATTTAGTTGAATTCGAGAGGTAAAATGTGTTTTATACGATGGGGTTTATAGGCACTTGAATTTCGTCTATAACAGGGTTGTAACGTGTTACATATACTGTGTATACTGGGTGTAAATTTGTCCAGCCCTGCCAGGTCAAAACACCAGCAGACAGTTTACATGTAATCGCTAACTCCACTAACCACTGGCTTAGATTCTATCTTGAAACGGGAGGAAATTATTTCTCTCATTTTAACAATTCATTAGACAATTTACCATGGATATATTAAGTCAAAAATTTAAACCATTTTCCTGGATATTCATGACTAAAAGGAGGCTGTTGGCATTCAGCAAGTAAGTTATTTTCTTCATCGGCAATGAAACAAGATGACGCGATCACATAGATTTTCATTTCAAGTTTATGAGCATGCATGGAAATGAGCGGAAATGCGTGAGAACTTGTTTCTGGTTGATCGATATGAAATACCGGTTTTTCCTAAAAAAACTGCTGAAAATAAGAAATGGCATAGAGAAAGCAATTTCCTTTTTCATGAAATGTTTTTTACCCCAGCCTTAACCCATCCATACACAATCCTGCTTATTTGGCTCACTTGAGCAGGTAGTGCTCATGGTGGGGTATTTTGATCACCTTCTGTCTGATGTCCGTCCTTCATCATGCATTGTCCGTAGTGTGTGAACAATTTTTAATAGACATCTCTCAAAGCACTGAGCCAATTTAAAACAAATTTGACAGTATTGTTCCTCAGAAGGCCACCTTTAGAACTTGCAAAAAGAATTGAAATCATACGAAAACTCTGGTAGCCATTACCAAATTCAACTAAATTTCGAGAGAATATTCCTAAGCTTGCCCCCTTTTAATAAATACTTAAATATTAGATATCTGTTGAAAGCTTTGATAGCCATGACAACATAAGTTTACTTTTAGTTATTTTTAAAAAAAAGGTCTTCTCCAGACCCAGTCAATATTGAGCCTTGAAGAAAAAGAGCCTAATCTCAGGTGAGTACCAGAGCCTCTGGTGTTTCAATTTCTAGAAAAAAGGTATCAAAAATATTTTGGAAAATGAAGAAATTGCTGAATGAATTCCCCCACAATGACGCTTTTGACGCCTCTCAAGAAAAAAGCTTTTGAAAGCATTGTGGACAATTTCCCTGTTTTCTACCCAAAAGGGCCAAGATTTTCTAAATTCCACCAACTTGAATTTGCTGTCTACAACTCATTTGAATTTAGACCAGTCTAAAATTTTGTTGTGTGGTAATGGGTTAATGAACAAAGTTTCTCCAAATTTTACGAATTTGTGATTACCATTTATAACTTATATCTGTTCGGACCAAACCAATGTTTTGTTATTTGGTAAAGAGTTGATTTCAAAAACTTTTTTCTTTGAATGGGCTGTACGCATTCTTTTAACCCATTCCCACATAATCCCTCCTTATTTTGCCTCTCAAGAAAAAAGCTTTGGAAAACATTGTACATCAAAAAAAATTGCTTGTGTCAAGCAATTTCTTCAATGGTCACAATCTTTTCTACTGTTAAAGACAAAGAGTTTCAGAGTTTCATCAACCTGATTTTGACATCTTCGTCTTTGTTCAATTCGGACTAGTCTTAAATTTTGTCATATGTTAAAGGGTTAAGTTCTGTGGCATTTTACCTGTAGCAGGCTTATGGATTTTGAATCATTAGCTTTGGTTGTTTTACAAATGATTTGTCACTCTTCATGTTGTGTTAAAGAAGGGGAAAAATTGTATTTTAGGGAAAGTTTATTTAACCCTTTCCTTTTCAATCCTTGGTTTCTATGTCCCTGTTATTTTATAATTGAGAAGAAGCAATTTCTTCTTTTTCTATAATATTTTCTACCCTATTAAATGGTTATTTTTCAAATTCATGTTAAATTTTTATCTGCAAAACCTTTGAATTTGGACAGGTCTAAAATTTTGAAAAACAGGATAGGGTTAAATCAGGCATAAAAGAATATGCACTTGATTACCACTGAATTTCTGTGTGATAGGATTTTAAACTGATGGGTAAACTGACCACTTAACTTTTCCCCACTATGTGGGCATGGCAGTGCTGGACTTATCAGACTTAGAAAAATCATGGAATTATTCTTTAAAAATAATCTGCGCAGCAGGTAGGGCTTAGTTCAAATTATCTTCAGGTGAGCAATTTAGGGTCATTTTGGTCCTCTTGTTTAAATTAAAGACTGGTCAAAAATTGAAAGAGGTTGGATTCGACAATGAAAGTTGGTTGCAACTTGAACTAAAATGGTCCTATATGGTAGAAAGTATTATGAGAAAAGGAGAAATTGCTTGTTACAAACAATTCCTCCATTTTCCACAATGTTTTCTCAAGTATAAAATCACAGCAATATAAAATCCTAAGTTTGTACAGGAAAGGGTTAAACATGTCATCAACAAACAGATAAAATCATGGCTTTACCCTTTCCAACAGTCAATCCCACTTTTTGATACCCTCATGAAGAAGGTCTCTGTGGAAAATGCTGGTAACAAGCAATTTCTTCATTATCCACACCATGTTTCCTGCCTGAAAGCCAAAGATTTAAAAAAAATCATCAACTCAAAATTGTGATCAGCATATTTTCCAATTCGGATCAATCTTAGATTTTCTTGTGTGGTAATGGGTTAATGAAAATGATCATGTGACATTGATGATATATCTTGAATTATTGCTACAAACTATTGCTATTCTTTGAATTTTTACGAATTTCACCTACTCCATTATTATTAATACATATTAACACATGTGCAGCCTGATCTTTGTCTAAACCTCCTACTTTTCTCCTTTAAGCCAGAATTATTTATAAGATAAATTTTCAATATGATTACTTCCCTACAATAAGTGCATCCAGTGCATGCAGTGCTGTCATTACTTTGATTTTGAATGTGATTCTTTACAGAATTTTATTCAGCATGACAAGGGTTAACAAAAAAAATATATATATATATTCTTTTTGTCAATGTTATATGTATAAAAAGATAATTAACCCTTTCCCATTCAAATACGAGTTTTTACATTCCTGTAATTTTATACTCAAGAAAACATTGTGGAAAAAGAAGAAATTGCTTGTAACAAGCAATTTCTCCTTTTTCCACAATATTTTCTACCACATAGGATGGTTTCATTTCAAATGGCATCCAGTTTTCATTGTCATTTGCAACCTCTTTCAATTTGGACCAGTCTAAAATTTCCAGAAATAGAAAAGGGTGAAGCTTATTTCAGTCCTGATTTCAATTTCCAGCCTTTACACACGTGCACCAAGTAAAGTCTCAGATGAGTCTGTTCATTACCACTACAGATAGATACTTTACTAAAAGCCCCCGACGGCGGCACTCATCCTTTCCGACTATTTGTCTCCCACCAATGGGTTGATAATCGTAGACCTATGTGGGATAGCAGCTGGAGGCTAGGAAAGGATGTGATGGCGGTACTGGTGTGAGAAATACCAGGAATCCATTGTTAGGTGCTCCAGCCGTCGCGATATAACTGAGAGATTGTTGAAAGCGGCGTAAAACCCCAATCAAACAAACAAATTGACTAAAAGCTTCTTTAATTTAACCCTTGTCATGCTGAATGAAATCCTCTTCAGAAATTGTATTCAAATCAAAGTGCTGAGAGTAATGGATGCGACTATTTTGGGTTAATAATCTATTTGTTTGTTTTTTTTCTAACAAACAACTCTGGCTTAAAAGGGACAAGCAGAAGATGTGAAGTGCAGGCTGATCTTTGCCTAACCCTTCTGCCAAAACAGAAATATTCAGGGTTCATCATGACAAGGGTTAATCCTTTACTGCACAATACCCCTTTTTTATACATCTTAAGAAAAAAGCTCGAGAAATTGCTTATTTAATCCTCAATGTTTTCCATCCATTAAGACAGAAAAATGAAAAACTGTATCAACTTGAAATCATAGTCTGCAACTTTTTTTAATTTGGACCAGTCTATAATTTTGTCATGGTGATGGGGTTAATCAGCCACAAGTACATTTATTCTAGATGTGGATGATCAACCTGCTCCCACTCAATGACACTTGAAACATCCCTCAATATTAAAGCTTTGGAAAACAGTGTGGAAAATGGAGAAATTGCTTGATACAAGCAATTTCTTCATTATCCAAAATGTCTTCCACCCAAAATGACCATAGATTTTAAAAAATAAAAACTTCATCAACTTAAATGTTTTGTCTGCAACTTCTTTCAATTTTGACTGGTCTAAAACTTTATCATATTCAAAAGGGTTAAAGCTTTTTAGTAAGTATCTATCTGTAGAGCCAATGCACAGGCTGATTCAAGGCATTACTTAATCATCCAGAAGTACTTTGAACCATTACCAAACTTAAAAATATTAGACTAGTCCCAATTAAAATAACAATTTAAAGTTAACTAAATTATGATTTTTTTTTACATTCAAATCAAAATAATTTTGCAGAGGATTATGTAAAGATGATAAAATTGTAAAGATCTTTTTCTTTTTGAATTGAAAAAATTGTTGAAAATGAGGACATTGCTTGTCACAAGCTTCATTTCCCATAATATTTCTACCCAGAAAGACAGATTTTTTAAAATTTCATCGAGTTGAAATTGTCTTTTGCAACTTTTTTCTAATTTGACCTGTCTGAAATTTTGTCATGTTGTAATGGGTGAAGCCAATATTATGGTTCTGATTTACATTATTCTTAAATTAACCCATTCCAACACAGAGGAATTTTAGACCGGTCCAAAATGAAAGGAGCTGCAGATGACAATTTCAAGTTGATGGAATTTTAATTTTTTTCGTCTTTTCAGATAGAAAACATTGTGGATAATGAAGAAATTGCTTGATCCAAGCAATTTCTTCATTTTCCACAATGTTTTCCAAAGCTTTTTTGTTGAGGGGCGTAAAAAGGAGGGATTGAGTGGGAATGGGTTAAGGAATAAAAAAACCAATTGTTCCATAATGCATGATGTGGATCAGCTTCTACTATACACATATTATCTTACAGTGACAATGGTACTGCTTCACTCTCTGTTGACGTACCAGACACAATAACGTCATGGGTTGCAGGAGCCTTTGCCATGAGTAAAACAAGTGGTCTAGGAATTGTTGAAGAGAAAGCAAAGGTAATAGCTTTGTTTTATTTGTATGCAATGTTTGTATTTGATTAAAATCCACTTTAAACAAGTTATGGATGATGAAAAGACTGTTCTATGTAGCTTTGCAATTTAACCCATTTCCACACAGTGATGCTTTTAGATGCCCCTAAAGAAAAACGATTTGGAAAACATTGTGTAAAAAGAAGAAATTGCTTGTTACATGCAATTTCTTCATTTTACGCAATGTTTTCTACACAAAAAATTGAAAGAATCTTAAGATTTCATAAACTATTAATTGATGTCTGCAACTCCTTTCAATTTGGACCAGTCTCAAATTTTGAAGTCTGGCAATGGGTTAAAGAAGGGCAATCGATGGGGAGCCAAGTTGCTAAGTCTACTAGTTATGGTCTAGCCTACAGTGTCGGGGGCCCTTGGTAGGATGCCCTGCTTCCCAGGCAGTCTTTTGGATTGAATTTCAAACCAAGGCCCTGCCTTCATGTGACCTCCTTTCAACTCCTTTCAATTCCTTTCAATTCCTTTCAATTTAGACCAGTCTTATGTTGTTGTCTTGTAAAGGGTGAAACTATAGTAACTATTGAAACTCCATTTATGGATGGATTTTAAGGTTGATTTGTGAAGTGCTTTGATCTCACTCAGGAGAAATTTAGATTACAAGACCTATAAATCTTGCATGATTATCATTTTAGTTAAAAGGTTTTGTCATTTCTCTTCCAGTTCAAGACTTTCCGACCATTCTTTGTCAGTCTCAATCTCCCGTATTCAGTGGTGAGAGGGGAAGAGCTTGTACTTCAAGCCAATGTATTTAACTATCTTTCCCAGGATTTAATGGTAAGTTTTGTCTTGATCTTAAAATGTTTGCAAAACTGACCATGAATAGATGATTCTTATACCTTTCCATTGGTTGAAGTTCATGAGCTTTTGATACATTGCTAAGTTTTTAGCTTAGCCGTTTTTAGAGAACCCGAGGTATTGCTATAGCCTTGGTGTGGCTGTTGTCGTCATTGTCGTCGTTGTGGGAAAACTTTGACATTTTGTGATATCTCTGGTTCTACAAAAAATATTCACTTGAAATTTGGCACACTTGTTCACTATCAAGGGAGATAACTCTAGATGCATTTTGTCCACTATCCAGCAACCAACAGCCGAGTGTAGGCACCCGTAGGTGGTGCTCTTGTGAAATTAATGATTTGATATTGATTTGGAAACAAGGTATGACTATTCAGATAAAACAGTCTCAAAAGATGGATTGCTGGCTCCCCCAATGACCCCACTGGCCCTGCCCACTGACTCCCCTGGCCCTGCCCACTGACGCCTCTGGCCCCACCCATTGACACCACTGGCCCAGCCAACTGACTCCTCTGGCCATGCCAACCAACTCCAACAGGAGGTTTCACTTCGATAGTAAAAGATGTTATTTCATAAAATAATTATATGGCTAATTACATGTAAGAAAAGTAAAAGTATGGTTGGAGACCAATATGTCATAATAACAGTTTGAAAAAACTGTAGTTATGATGTTATATTCACCAAACCAACTGAAAACTTCACATACATGACAGCCAAAGCTCAATTTTGGTCTTAAAGAATAATATGAATTGTTAATTGTTTCTGGATTATAATCTGTAATCCGTATAGTTCCCTGAACATTCACCCATTCCCACACAATGACGCTTTTTAACTCCCCTCATGAAAAGAAAATGGGAAAACATTTGAAAAATGAAGAAATTGCTTGTTACAAGCAATTTCTTCATTTTCCGCAATACTTTCAATCCAGAAATCTAAAATTCCATGAACATTAAATTGTCATCTGCAACTCCTTTGAATCTGGACAAGTGTAGGAATTGTGTGGGAATTGGTTAACACTCATGTCCTTCACATGAAATGTTTCAAACATTAAATTAAGAGATGAAGAGAATATTATTTATTTTCAAGGAGGTATGAACCAAGAAAAGTAATCACACTGTATGAATACGCAAAGCAGATTCATACATTGTGGGATTAGGTTTTTCGGTTCATACCTCCCTGAAAACAAAAAGTATTCTCTTCATTACTTATAATTTGATAGCATCAAGCTAAAAACCCTAAAACTTCACAAATTCTGATACCTTTTTGTATGGGACTATTTTGTGTGGAGGCATACAAAATCACTGCGTGCTCTGTTATCTTCCGATAGGTGGCATTTTTCAAATACTGACCTATCTAATTTGAGCATTCTGGGTAGTGTCATTCGTGACAACTCGGTCGATTCCGTCGAACTACATTCAAAATGTCAGCCCCCAATAAATGCACGCTTCGAATTTTTGATGCCTCTTCTTACGGTCCCAAAGACAGGTCAATCTTTTATGCCCCCACATCGAAAGATTGGGGGCATATTGTTTTATGGTTGTCCGTCTGTCTTACGTCTTCCGTCTACCAGTATGTCTGCAAACTTAACCAAAAAACTAAACATTGCCAATTGCTACCAGCCTATTCAAGATGCAATGCTCATATATGGCATGATACACCTCCATAACACACATCCCCTCATGTCAAGGCCAAGGTCATGTGATAATGTCAAGGATCCCATACCAAGGACAAACGCCAAAAAAAAAATCACCCAAAAATTAACTTAGTTAAGTCTTGTTGCAAGGGCATTGTGTTTCACAAACACATCTTGTTAGGATTAAATTTTATAAACAACTCCAATTTAAATGAGACAGAGAGGTTGTGAAGACTAAGATCAGACTGCATTCATATTCAGTCTGATCTTTGTCTAAACCTCCTTCAAAATCAGGAATATTCCTGGACCTGTTCCAGCATGGCAGAGGTTAATTTTGAAAAAGTAATATTTCATTATTAGACTGTATGACCATCCATTAAAGCTTATAACTTAGATTAGAATTGTCTCATTAACCTTTGTTGTGCTGTATAAATCACCTTACTGAATTCCTGTCAAATCAAAGGACTGAAAGCACTGATAGAACTTGTTGTTCAAAAATCAATATTTCTTTTAGAAATCAACCTCATAAACAACTTGAGAAGGAAGAGTATGAGCAGGAGGTGTAGACTAAGATCAGCCTGCACAAACATGCAGTCTGATCTAAGTCTACATCTCCTGCCAATCAATCAAGAGAATCAATCAAGCAATAAAATAATTCATTTCGACCGAGAAGTGAACTTTGAACATTGACATTTATGTGAAGCAGTTTTTAATTGGTCGTAGACCAATTTATATAACCATAAATTCGAGATTGTGTCGCTGCAATTTACCAAAACTGCCTTTAGCCCAACTGGACGTATATTCTGACAGGAAAACAGAAAAAAATCATTTCATTTTACAAGTTAAGAATTATCGAAAGGAGTAAAGGAAAACTGGACGGTCACACGCTTTAAAGATGAATGCTTCAAGCATTTTCCACTAGTGATGAACGCGTCTAACCAACCCTTTCTTTCAATCATATCATTTCAAGCTGTCTAAAGAATTCGCCCAAAGAATAGAATCAATTGTTTTTTGCTTTGTTTATAATCAGCGCTGTTTAGGAACTTGTTAATTTCTGCCCAGAAAAAGAGAGGGTTTTGAAATTTCATGAACCTGCTGTCAGCATTTGCTCTTAAATTTAATTTGTCATATTTCCATAATTTTTCTGTTTTGGCTTTATAAAAAAAGCTTGCAGGGATGATCTAACCATGACTATTTAACAATCGAGAATTTTTAAAAATTTAGTTTTCATAAAAAGTTGCTTTTTTGTTGGTACCCATGTTGCATCATGGTCTTACGTTCGTGTAAAATAATATTAGTTCTAATTAACATTCACGGAAATATCATACACTAGGATAGAACCTACGTGTTGTGAAAGTAATAGAAATTAAAGTTGTTTTACCCTAATTCTAAAGTCGGAATGCAATGATATGTCCAATTTCTCAGTGACGACCAATTACAGTGCGTACTGCACTTTGATGTTGGTTATTCAAGCTGTAGTTGTAATGTTTAGGATGCCAACCAACTATCTTACTTTGTTGTCATATGTTACTAGCCATAAATTTTGCAAAATAAGGCCATTAAACCCATTCCCACTAAGTGACGCTTTTAGACGCCCCCAAGGAAAAAGGCTTTGGAAAACATTGTGAAAAATGAAGAAACTGCTTATAACAAGCAATTTCTTCATTTTCTACAATGTTTTCTACCAAGAAAGTTGAAGAAATCCAAAATTTCATAAACTTTAAATTGGCGTCTGCAACTTCTTTCAATTTGGGCCACTAAAGTTTTGCCATCTGGTAATGGGTCAGTATCAAAGTGCAACTTCCTGACTGATTCGGTGTGCATGACCAGGGGAGTCATTGAGAGGGGACAGTGATCCACTAATTAGTAATAGTTGTTATTTCTTGTTCTTCAGGTTGTCACAACTTTAGAGAAGTCAGATGATTTTAAGATCATACACAGTCATGGAGCAAATGCTACAAGATACTTTACATATACTTCAGAGGCAATAGTCAGAAATATTACGGTAAGTAACCATTAAAGGTCCCCAACAGTTTCATAAATAAACCTTGATATTATTCTAAACAAGTTATCCTAGAATAAAGTAACTTAATAAAATATATTATTGGTTATTCCATCTGTAGAAGCATTAAGTGTAATTTTTATCTAGGCGGATTTTGGAGATCATTCATTTAGACAAGAAGTACAATATTTAGCCCTGACCTTCATAATACAACTGTTTTTGCTGTTGGAAAAGTTAAACATGGACCAATTGCTGGCCCAACCCACTTGCTCAGTTAGGCTGGCCATTGACTCTGACAGGAAGTTCCACTTTGATTTTATGCTCTGTTATTTTGCTAATTTTTTGCCTGTAGCATTTAACACAAAAGCGCAATAGTTGGTTTGGGACCTAAATGTCATAAGTACAGCTTGAAAAAAGCTGTAGCTACAACATTTAAGTCACCAAACCAACAAAAAGGCTTTACATAGATGTCAGCCAACGTCAAAGTTCAAACTTCACTTCCTTCTCAATGAATGATGTATTTGGTTGGCTTGTTTTATCAACAGCTGCCTTAGGTCAATTACCGGTACTTAACCCTTTCCTGTACAAGCACTGGTTTTATGTCCCTGTGATTTTATACTTGAGAAAATATTATGGGAAAAGAAGAAATTGCTTTATAAAAGCAATTTCTTTTTTTCCTACAATATTTTCTATCCTACAGGTTGGTTACTTTTTAAATGGCACCATTTTTAGTTTTTGTTTGCAACTTCTTTCAAATTTGACAAGTCTAAATTTTTGATAAACAGGAAAGCGTTAATCAGAGGCATATTGGTGTACTGGTATCAGTCTGTCTGCCTGTCTTCGAGAAGTAAACTTAATGATGATGTTTTATTCTTGATGTTTATTGATTACAATATTCCACAAACATATATGTAAAACGCGTTTTGTTAAATGAATTTACATGCAATATGATATGATTTTAACCCTTTGCAGTATTTCCAAGTTTTAGACTTGGTCTAGTTAAAAGGTTTAGCAGATGACAATTATTTAAAGTTGATTCTATTTGAAAAATTGTCATTCAGTAGAGTAGAAAATATTTTGTAAGAAGAAGAAATTGATTTTTTTAAGTAATTTCTTCTTTTTCTACAAATTTTTCGCAAGTATAAAACATAGGGAACTCAACAACCAGGCATTGAATGGAAAAGAGTTAACTATAACCAAACTTCAATACTTAAGGTTTCAGTTTATTACAGTTTATTAGCATTTTTAGCTCAGCTGTTTTCGGAGAAAACCCAAGGTATTCCAATATCCTTAGTGTCGTCATTGTTGTTGTTGGCGTCATCATGCAAAAACTTTGACATTTTGTGATATCTCTGGTTCTTTTGAAGGCATTTACTAGAAACTTGGCACACTTGTTCACTATCAAAAGAGCAACCTATACTATCAAGGGGGATAACTAAAGATGCATTTTGTCCACTATCCAGCACCGAACAGCCGAGCATAGGCACCCATAGGCGGTGCTCTTGTTATTTCACTGGTGTAGTATTTTTCATGTAATATCAAAGAAACCTGTGTTAACCTTTGTCATGCTGAATATTCTGGCTTTGGCAGGTGGTATAGACTATGATCAGCCTGCACAAATGTGCGGTCTGATCTTTGTCTACTTAAACTGCTAGTCCCTTTTGTTTCCAAAACTGTTTATGAAACAAATTTCTAACAAAAATAATAACCCACAATTACTGCCTCCAGTGTTTTCAGCTCTTTGATTATTATCCAATGCTATGGAGAATTATATTCAGCATGACAGTGGTTTACCTATTCCAACACAATCCCGCTTTTTTTACATCCCTCAAGAGAAAAGCTTTGGAAAACATTATGGACATAGATGAAATTGCTTGTTTCAGGCAATTCCCTTAACCCTTGTCATGCTGTATAAATTACCTTCCTGAATTGCAGTAAAATCAAAGGGCTGAAAGCACTGATAGAACCTGTTGTTAAAAAAATAAATATTCCTTTTAGAAATCAATTTCATAAACAACTCTGACAGGAAAAGTACAAACAGGAGGTTTAGACCAAGATCAGACTGCACTTATGTGCAGGCTGATCTTGGTCTACACCTCCTGCCATAACCGGAATGTTCCGGGTTCAGCATGACAAGGGTTAATTTCAACAATGTTTTCTACCCAGAAAATAAAACTGCCAAACTGCTTTTTCTTGCTATATTTTCATAAGTTCAGTATTTAACCCTTTTCAAGCTGATCAAATTTTAAAGCTAAGGGATTTACAAAATTTCAATGTCAATTCAAAGTATATGAAAAATAATGACATGCATCCTATAAGGTAGATGTACAAAACATGGTAGAATATTGTAAGCAATTTTACCTTCTCGAACTATGTTTCCCTGAATTTAATATCTATGACATGAAAAGCAGTGATTGTGAATGAAAGAGTTAAACTTACTTTGCTCTTTAGGTGCCAGCTGGTTCTGCAAAAGCTGTGTTTATACCGATTCTTCCAGAAAAGATAGGCAAAATTGATATTGTTGTCAAAGCTCAAAGTGTTTTGGCTGCTGATGCTGTTAGAAGGCAACTTTTAGTCAAGGTAAGTCTGCTTTATTATAATGTCATTGCTCAACCAATTTCCACTAAATGGAATTTTAGACTGATCCAAATTGAAAGATTCAAAGTTTGCCAAATATGGAAAAAAAGAGTCAAATAGGGTAGAAAACCTTTTGAGAAAAGGAGAAATTGCTTGTCACAAGCTATTTCTCCTTTTCTCACAAAGTTTTCCAAAAATTGTATTTGTTCAGGGCGTCAGAAAGTGTCATTGTGTGGTAATGGGTTAACCCACTACCAAACCATAAAATTTTAGACTGGTCTATTTTCAAAGAAGTTGCAGATGACAATTCAAAGTTAATAGAATTTAATAAAGATCATCTTTGGGTAGAAAACATAGCGGATATTGAAGAATTTGCTTGTGATAAGCAATTTCTTCATCATCCACTTTGTTTTCCAAAGCTATTTTCATTAGGAGGGTAAAACAATCTGGATTGTCTGGGAATGGGTTAAATCATTACTGTCCCATGCAACCCCTCTTTTTGCCCTTTTGAGATGCTGAAGAAATTCAAGCAATTTCTCATTTTCTCAAGATGTTTTCTCACTTATATGACAAATAACTTTAATTCAATTTGACTTCTAATTTTCATCAAGTTGAATGAATCTTAACCCTTGACACCCTTTGGGAATTGCATTAAAATCAAAGGGCTGAAAGTACTGAGAGCACTTGTTGTTCAATTATCAATATTTCTTTCGAAAACTAATTTCATTAACAACTCTGGCAGGAAAAGTACAAGCAGGCTGATCTTTGTCTACATCTCATGTCAAAACCGGAATATTCCGGGTTAAAAAATGTATCAAAAATTTTCTTGTTTTGTAACGATTTATTATTTGAAGGCTCAAGCTGAGGATGCTTTCCTGTCAAGCATACTCATTAGGTAGTTAACCAAAAAAAAAATACAGTCATGGAAAATTCTAAGGGACAAGGAGAAATCGCTTGCAACAAGCAATTTGACCTTTTCTCACGATGTATTAAAAAACTTTATTTATTCCCTGGGTATTAATACAGTATCAAGTGGTTAATGGATTAGATAAAGAAATACCCCCTCTATCTGTAATTCTGCATGTAGAAAATCTATGAAGAAAAGATGTATTGGCTAGATCCAACTTGACAGATTTGGAGGATTTAGACTTGCATATTTCAAAAATGATGCTATTACACAAAGTGTACTGAAGTGTCAGATAGCTGTATGTGTGTTATTTGAACTTCCTTTTTTGGGGACAATCAAGGAATTTCATGGGTTTGATCCCAAGCGGGGGCACATATTCTTTACGACATTTGACTCTCACCCATGAGCGGATAATCATAAACCTAAGTGGGATAGCAGCTGGAGGCTTGGAAAGGAATGAAATACTGTTAAAAGTGGTGTTAAACCCCATTCAATCAATCAATCAACTTTTGGGGGGATGTCTGGGTAGGTCTGTTGGTAAAGATGTCTTACGATGCAGGGCTAGGCAACCCCATCAAAGTGACAAAACATTCATAAAGAAAAAAAAGATATTGCTTGAAACAAGCAATTTCTCCTTTACCCACAATATTTTCTACTACATAAGATGGTTTCATTTCTAATTGCATTCCAGTTTTCATTGTTGTCTACAACCTCTTTCTAACTGGACTAGTCTAAAATTTCAAAATCGAGAAAGAGTTAAAAAATTTGTTGTCTGGTTATATATTTATTCAGCCAGAAGGAGTAGAGGTGAATTTTAACATACCAGTCATCATGAGTCCAGGACAGAATGTGTCCGTACCCATTAACACTCCAACGAATGTGGTGCAGGGATCAGAAATTGTGCATGTTTCAGTAATAGGTAAATATATCTTTTATTTTGATTGTAAAATTTAACCCATTACAACACAGTGATAGTTTCTGACAACATGAAGAAATCTGATTGGGAAAAACTTTGTGGGAAAAGGAGAAATTGCTTGTTACAAGCAATTTCTCCTTTTCTAACAACGTTTTTTTACCTGAATTGAAAGTTATTCTGCAGTTTTAGCCCAATTTGAAATGTTGTCTGCAAATTCTTTCAATTTGGACCAGTCTAAAGTCTTACCATCTAGTAATGAGTTAAGAAAGATAGTATATACCTGATATTAGAAATGAAAGCTTAATTTTTGGCATGTAACCATTTACAAGAAAACAAATTCTTGAATTATTCTAAATTAAAACAGGTTACAGTTGACAATTCTAAATTAACGAAATTCTAAAAATCTTTTTTTTTTCTTAGTAGAAAACATAGACGGAAATAAAGGGAATTGCTTGTTACAGGCAGTTTCTTCTTTTTCCACAGAATTTTCCTGAACTTTTATCTTGGGAGGTGAAATAAAGCTGGATTGTGTGAGAAGTAAAAAACGGCAAAGATTAGATATCTTTGATTTGAAAATCTTCTTACAATTTGAACAATGATAATACTACTAAATTATGTGCTTAACCCTTTCCTGTACAAATCCGAGATTTTATGTTGCTGGGATTTTATACTTGAGAAAATATTGTGGAAAAGAAGAAATTGCTTGTGTTTTTATACGCCCGTCGAAGACGGGACGTATTATGGGATCACCCGTGGCGTCCGGGCGTCCGGGCGTCCGGTCGTCCGGGCGTCCGGTCGTCCGGGCGTCCGGTTGTCCGGGCGGTGTCCACTTCTTTGTCCGGAGCATAACTCTGTCACCGTAAGACCGATTGACTTTAAACTTGGCAGTTATATTCTTCTCATCAATACGGAGTGCAGTGCTCAATAACCATAACTCTACCTAGCCTATTTTTTGAGTTATTGCCCTTTGTTGTTTTTCATACTTGAATCTTGTCCGGAGTATATATCTAAAAGTATTATAGCTAGGATCATGATACTTCATGGGTGTATAGATCTCACCAAGGGGGAGTGCAGTGCACAAGAACCATAACTCTACCTGGCCTATTTTTTGAGTTATTGCCCTTTGTTGTTTTTCATACTTGAATCTTGTCCGGAGTATATCTCTAAAAGTATGATAGCTAGAATCATGAAATTACATGGATGGATAGAGCTTACCAAGGGGGATCGCAGTGTATAAGAACCATAACTCAACCTGGCCTATTTTTTGAGTTATTGCCCTTTGTTGTTTTTTATACTTGAATCTTGTCCGAAGTATATCTCTAAAAGTATAATAGCTAGAATCATGAAATTACATGGATGGATAGAGCTCACCAAGTGGGAGTGCAGTGTACAAGAACCATAACTCTACCAAGCCTTTTATTTGAGTTATTGCCCTTTGTTGTTTTTTATACTTGAATCTTGTCCGGAGTATATCTCTAAAAGTATAATAGCTAGAATCATGAAATTACATGGATGGATAGAGCTTACCAAGGGGGAGTGTAGTGTACAAGAACCATAACTCTACCTAGCCAATTTTTTGAATTATTGCCCTTTGTTTTTTTTCATACTTGAACCTTGTCCGGAGTATATCTCTAAAAGTAAAATAGCTAGAATAATGAAATTTCATGGATGGATAGATCTCACAAGGGGGATGGGGGTGCAGTGTACAAGAACCATAACTCTATCTGGCCTATTTTTGAGTTATTGCCCTTTGTTGTTTTTCATACTTGAATCTTGTCCGGAGTATATCTCTAAAAGTATTATAGCTAGGATCATGAAACTTTATGGGTGTATAGATCTCACCAAGGGGGAGTGCAGTGCACAAAAACCATAACTCTACCTGGCCTATTTTTTGAGTTATTGCCCTTTGTTGTTTTTCATACTTAAATCTTGTCCGGCGTATATCTCTAAAAGTATAATAGCTAGAATAATGAAATTTCATGGATGGATAGAGCTCACCAAGTGGGAGTGCAGTGTACAAGAACCATAACTCTACCAAGCCTTTTATTTGAGTTATGGCCCTTTGTTGTTTTTCATACTTGAATCTTGTCCGGAGTATATCTCTAAAAGTAAAATAGCTAGAAACATGAAACTTCATGGATGGATAGATCTCACCGGGGGGGGGGGGGGGATGCAGTGTACAAGAACCATAACTCAACCTAGCGTTTAATTTGAGTTTTTGTCCTTTGTTGTTTTCCATACTTTGTTTGAGAAAAAATATTCATTCAAAATAACCTCACTTCTATTCAAACCTCCAGTTAATATTAAGCAGTGTAACGGGCGTATCTTGTGACAATTTGGCACCTTGTTATACTTGAGAAATGTCACTTGCACCTTCTCCACATATGTTTCCCAAAATGAAACCATCATATGTGGTAGAAAATATTGTGGAAAAGAAGAAATTGCAAGTATAACAAGCAATTTCTTCTTGTCTACAATATTTTCTACCACATATTATGGTTTCATTTCAAATCGCATCCAATTTTTATTGTCTTGTGCAACTTCTCTCCATTTGGATCAGTTTAAAATTTCTCAAAAATGGAAAGGGTTAATGAATGTATCGGAGAAATCAAAACCCCAAAATCAAGAGTTTACCAACTGAATAATGTTGTTTGCAACTTTTTTTTAAATTTGACCCAATCTTAAATTTTGTCATCCGGTAATGAATTAAATTTTACAAAAACAGTTGGTACTTGTGTTTTAGGAAATGACATTTATGGTTTATTGTTATGAAGCAGAATGAAAGCTCATTCTAGAATTCGAAAAAATGAAAAGTTTAACCCTTGTCATGCTGATCCCGGAATATTCTGGTTTTGGCAGGAGGCGTAGACCTAGATCAGCCTGCACATAAGTGCAGTCTGATCTTGGTCTTCACCTCCTGCTTTTTCTTTTTCTCTCAGAGTTGTCTATGAAATTGATTTCTAAAAGAAATATTGATTTTTTAACAACAAGTTATATCAGTGCTTTCAGTCCTTTGATTTTAAAGCAATTTGGTGAGGTTATTTATACAGCATGACAAGGGTTAAAATATTTGTCATTTACACAATCCAACTTTTTGATGATCCTTGTGAAAAGGCTTAGGAAAAACAATATAGTTTATAAGTACTTTTTGCATTTTCAACATTATTTTCTACCCAGAAGGCAGAAATATTTGGAATTCTATTGACTCAAAATTGTCATCTTCAACTCCTTTGATTTTCAACCAGTTTAATATTTTGTTGTTTGGTAATGGATTTAATAGGTGATTTTATGGGAACATCAATCAACAACATCAACAATTTGCTACGATTACCAAGTGGCTGTGGGGAACAGACATTGTCCGCGTTGGCACCAGACATTCTAATTGCTGATTACCTGAAGAGTAAAGGGATGTTCACAGGCAGTTTGAAGGATACAGTAATACAGTACATGGAGACGGGGTACCAGCGAGAATTAAAGTACCAGAAGTATGATGGGTCATTTGGTATATGGAGTACTGATTTTGCTGGAAGTACATGGTAAGATTGCAAAACCATGTGACTGGTTTAACCAATTCCCACATAATGACACTTTTTTACCCCCCCCCCCCCCCCCAAAAAAAAAAAAAAAAAAAAGATGGGAAAACATTGTATAGAATGGAGAAATTCCTTGAAACAAGCAATTTCTTCATTTACATTTTCATAAACTTCAAAATATCGTGTACAACTCCTTTGAATTTGTACAAGTCTAAAATTTTGCCATGTGATAATGAGTTATCCCTTGTCATGCTGAATGAATGTCATGCAAAATACTGCTTTTAACCCATTCCAACTCGGCAAAATTTTAGACTGGTCCAAATTGAAAGAAGCTGCAGACGACAATTTCAAGTTGATGGAATTTGAATTTTTTCCTCTTTTTGGATAGAAAACATTGTGGATAATGAAGAAATTGCTTGATACAAGCAATTTCTTCATTTTCCACAATGTTTTCCAAAGTTTTTTTCTTGAGGGGCGTAAAAAGGAGGGATTGAGTTGGAATGGGTTAAACCAAAGGACTGAATGCACCTGTTAGCTTCATTGTAGGTCATATTAATTCTTTAAACACCTTATGCTTAAAGGTGACAAACTGGTGGAGTTAACTAAGATCAGACCTCACACTTGTACAGGCTGATTTTTAGCTTGCAAAGCGTCAGCTTTGCTAGCTTAAGTTAACAGACAAAATTTTGAGGTCATCTCAGAGTTCAATGAGTGCAAACTGCCACTGGAGGCTGCCACTGGAGGCATAAAAAGTAGTTCTTCAGGAATATCGCAAACTCTGCCACTGCTTTTTACGGTCTCATGATTCAGTTTAATTTAAATTGTAGACAACTCCTTCAAAAGTATGCTATTTAACCCAATTCCACTCAATTGAGCATCTCCAGAAAGTATCTTTGAAAACATTGTGGACAATGAAGAAATTGCTTGTGACAAGCAATTTCTTCATTGTCCACACTGTTTTCTACCCTACAAGGCAAAGGTTTTCTAAAATTCCACTACTAATGATAACCTTTAACTCAATAAAACCATGCTTTGCTAGCTTACAGTACTTTCAGTACTTTGATTGTCTATACCTCCTACAAGAAGTAGGAATATTCCAGGTTCAGTATGACAATGTTTAACCCTTGTCATGCTGAACCCGAAATATTCCGGTTTTGGCAGGAGGTGTAGACTAAGATCAGACTGCACTTATGTGCAGTCTGATCTTAGTCTATACCTCCTGCTTGTACTTTTCCTGCCAGAGTTTCTTTTTAAGTTGATTTCTTGAAATAAATATTGTATTTTGAAAAACACGTTCTATCAGTGGTTTCAGCCCTTTGATTTTACTGCAATTCAGTAAGATAATTTATACAGCATGACAAGGGTTAAATTGAGTCGCAAAAATAAAACAAATATAGTTTGCCCAATTTTTATGTACTCATTGCAAGTCTGAAAATGTGATCTTCAGGTGCCTTCAGTTGTCCAAGATTTTTATGATTCTGTAAAATTTCATAACAGAAAACAATCTAATTTTATTATCTATACTCCAAAACCTAGTCAGTTTTGGGTTCTGATTTTGAAAATTTACTAATCACTGGTTCTGCCCGCTTACTGCGTTGGCTTTGCCCATTGACTCTGACAGGAAGTCCCACTTCAATTTAAAACAGTGTTATTTTGCCAAATTTATTGCCAGTATCATGTAACAAGAAAGTATGGTTGGTGACCTCATTGTCATAACTGCATCTTATATAAGCTGCAGTTAGGATATTTAACCCATTAACAGACAACAAAATTTTAGACCTGTCAAAATTGAAAGGTGTTGCAGACCACAATTCAAAAGTTATGAAAGTTTGGATTTTTTTTACTTTTTGGGTAGAAAACATTGTGGATAATGAAGAAATTGCTTGTAACAAGCAATTTCTTCACTATCCACAATGTTTTCCAAAGCTTTTTTTCTTAGGGGTGTCTAAAGGCGTCATTGAGTGGGAATGGGTTAAGGCTTGGAACCAACAACAATGCTTCACATAAATGGTGGCCAATGTCGGAGTTCAAAGTTAGTTGCCAGTCTGCCAGAATGATTTCATTGGTCAACTGATTATTTTATTGACAGCAATGATTCCTCAATTCCAAAGATTGCCCAAGGATTTGATTGACAAATTAGGAAATTTTACATTTCGGAAACAATAATGCTGTATCTTGAACCATAGTCTTCAACATGTGAACATGACAACCTGAGATTTTGTGGTTCAATCAGTATCACACTAGGCTATAAATCCAAGAGGATTGAGTTCAAGACCCTACTCTGATTTTTCATAAACTTCTCAGATAAAAGTTGCAGCTCTAGACATAATAAACTACTACCTATTTGATTAACCCATGCCCATGCAATGACACTTTTTGAAGCTCTGAAGTAATAAGATCTTGGAAAACTTTGTGTGAAATGAGAAATTGCTTGTAACAATCAATTTCTTCGCTTTGCACACTGTTTCCCATCCTATTTGGCGCTTATTATCCCCCGCCGTTTCGGCGAATGGGATATAGTAATGGTCTCCATCCATCATTCCGTCATTCCGTCCTTCCCTCATTCCGTCCTTCCGTCACTAAACTTGTCCGGAGCATATCTCTGAAAGTATTATTACTATTAACTAGAAACTTCATAGGTCAATTGATCTGATTGAGGAGAATGCAGTGCACAAGAACCACAACTCTTACTTGCATAATTTTGGAGTTATTGCCCTTTGTTGTTTTAAAGACTAAGATTCTGTCCAGAACATATCTCTTAAAGTATAAAAGCTATTGACTTGAAACTTCATAGTTGGATAGATGTCATTGAGGAGAAATGCAGTGCACAAGAACCACAACTCTTGCTTGAATAATTTTGGAGTTATTGCCCTTTGTTGTTTTAAAGACTAATATTTTGTCCAGGGCATATCTCTGAAAGTATAATAGCTATTAACTTGAAACTTCATAAGTGGATAGAACTCATTGTGGAGAAGTGCAGTGCATAAGAACCACATTTCTTGCTTGCATAATTTTGGAGTTATTGCCCTTTGTTGTTTTATAGACTTACATTTGTCCTGAGCATATATCTGAAAGCATAATAGCTATTATCGAACTCATTGAGAATGAATGTAGTGCCTAAATCTAACTGGCTTCAGTATACTATCAAGCTTTTTAGGCGGGGGATGGCCTTGTCCAACATGGCTCTTGTTTTCCAACTTTAGTGCAGTTAGGAATGTTGTCTGTATTTTCCTTTAATTTGGACGAGTCTAATATTTTGTCATCTGCTGTTCGGTTGATATTCTTTATGGATAGCTGGCAATCTGTCAAACAATTATATTTAACCCATAGGCTAACTGCTTTTGCTCTAAAAACCCTGAACCAAGCCAAGCAGTATATCTATATTGATGATGAAATTATGGACAGAGGAATGGGATGGTTAGCTCGCCATGTCAACAGTGATGGTTCAGTGAATAGAATAGGCTATATGCATGATACATCCTTACAGGTGATTTTGATTGTGAATTTGATTTACCCATTTTACACAATCCCATTTCTTTTACACTCTTAAAGACAAAAAAGCTTTGGAAACATTGTGAAAAAAAGAGGAAATTGCTTGTGTCTGGCAATGCAAAAATGCTAATCATCGGATGGCGACCTCAACTTCATTATTACTGTATGTAGTTATGATGTTAAAGTTGTCAAACTGACATAAATGCTTAACATTAATTTAGGAGTTCAAAGTTCTCTTTTGGTCTATTCAAATTTTTGTAGTGGTCAATTTGTTTTTAGCTTGGCTATTTTTGGAGAAAATCCAAGATATAGATATATAGTCAGGTCGAATTTCTCTGGTATTACGCACCACTTTCACTTGAAAATGGGTATATATGATTATTATTAAAAGAGTTATCTATAACAAAAAGGAGGATAACTCTAATGGCATGTTTGAATGAATTATGCCCCTTTTTGACTCGGAAGTTATAGCTTCTATCAAGCACTACAATGAACAATTGAGCGTGTAAATCTATTGCAAGTACTTTTAATGATAACACATGTAGTCACAATGTTTTTGTTATTATCCCCCAAAGTACTATTTATAGAGTTTTGCAATAAGTTTTGACTATTTGATTGACTATTATGAACAAATGCTTTCTTATACTTTGGTAACTTTTAGTTTGGCATCTTAAGTTTTGAAATAATAAGTAATTTTCATCTTTTCTTGCAATTTTTTTCTCCTAAGGGGTAGGAAATGTCATAATTACAGAGGAAGTGTTGAATGTAGTTTAAATATTCCTATATTGTGCATTTTGATTCTCATTCAGTAAATGCTGTCATTGGTAGAGAGTTTCCCAGAACTTTTTTTTCTTCAACGCATGAATTCAAGATGATTTAGTAATTGGTTAACCCATTACCAGACAACAAAATTTTAGACTACTTCAAATTGTAAGGAGTTGTAAACAAAAATTTAAAGTTTACGAAATTTTAGATTTTTTCAACTTTCTGGGTAGAAAACATTGTGGAAAATAAAGAAATTGCTTGTTGCAAGCAACTTTTTCAATTTACACAATGTTTTCCCAATTGTTATTCTCGAGGAGAGTCTAAAAGTGTCATTGTGAGGGAATAGGTTAGGAAAATGCCATTTTTAAGAAAAATTGCTATCACTGGTGTTGATTTGTTTTGTGGGCCAATGCACACACCTCAAACTTTTATTTTATCTTAACCCTTTCCTGTTTTTGGAAATTTTAGACTAGTCCAAATTGAAAGAGGTTGCAGATGACAATGAAAACTGGATCCCATTTGAAATGAAACCATCCTATGTGATAGAAAATATTGTTGAAAAAGAAGAAATTGCTTGTGACAAGCAATTTCTTCTTTTTCCACAATGTTTTCTTGAATAAAAATCACAGGAACGTAAAATCCCGTATTTGAACGTGACAGGGTTAACAATGAAATAACACAGAAAAGATGACATAAAATGATATTATGTAATATGTTTTAAACTGCAGGTAGGAGCATCAGAGGGTTACAGCTTGGCGGCCTATGTTTTATTGACCTTAGTTGAAAATGAACTTGTTGGCGATAATGTAAGTGGATTAGACATATTGTATACATGGTTTCGAGGTAGTATAGGTGCAGTCAGTAGCGCATCAGAGACTCCCAATCTTCAATCATGGGATGTCATGAGTTTGATCCCTGGCAGCTGCACATATCCTTTCCGACATTTGTCTATCACCAATGGGTGGATTTTCGTAAACCTGAGTGGGATAGCAGCTGGAGGCTAGGAAAGGATGTAGTGGTAGTACTGGTATGAGAAATACCAGTAATGCATTGTTGGGTGCTCCAGCCCCGTGATATGACTGAAATACTGTTAAAAGTGGCGGTAAACCCCATTTGATCAATCAATCAATTTTTATACGCCCAAAGAGTCATATTATGTTTTGGCCCCGGTCGTCTGTCCGTCTGTCCATCGCTTAGCAATTTTTGTGTGCGCAACTCCTAAACTATCCATGGGAATGAGCCGAATATTGGCAAAATTTCTCCCTATGATATCTAGTTGTGCATAAGACCTTTGAAATTCAAATTGCTCCAGTCATTCTTGAGTTATCTTGAAATATCTGCCCTTGAATTGAAGGAAAATCACTCTGTTTTGTGTGCTCAACACCTCCTAAACTATCCATGGGAATGAGCTGAAACTTTGCGCAATGACTCCCTATGATGTCTAATTCTGCATAAGACCTTTGAAATTCAAGTGTTCCAATCATTCTAGAGTTCTAGAATTGAATGAAAAAACACTTTGTTTCTTGTGAGTACACTTTCTCCTACATTTTTGAATGGCAATGAACTGAAACTTGCCACAATGACTCAGTATTATGTCTAGTTGTGCTTAGAACTAAAATTTGATTGATATGTCAAGTTGTTCCTGAAATATCTGCCCTTTACTTAACAATGTACCTTAAAATTACAGTGTTTTGTGTGTGTGTGTATAACTCCTACAATTTCTATTGGATTGAACTGAATCTTGCAAAAATGTATCTCTGATATTTAGTTGAGCATAAGACTTCTTGAATTATCTGCCTTTGAATTGATTGCATTCAAATGTCAATGTCATTTTGAGCTCTGAAAAACTTAAACTGAACCATTGTAATAGTTTATTTGTCAAGATAAGTTTTTCAATGTCATATTTCTATTATTTGTGGTGAGTACATTCTATTGAAACTTGTTTCAAGGTCATTTGTCAAGGTCATTTTTTATGTCAATTGTATTAAAATTGTAGAATTTAATCTTTGTACATAGTGTTGAATTATAAGTTATTATAAAGCTGTCTTATTTCTCAAGTGTAAACATTCAGGTGACAAGTACAGCTGCTCAGATATGGCATTACCAGTGATTGACAAGTGTCTTCATATGAAAAGGCCAATGTCACCTGACTATGTCAGAGTCAAGTTTAATGGTCAAACAAAACTGCTGTTACAGGGACATTTGTGTTTCACAAGCATAATTGTAACATAAGTCTCTTCTTTCTTAATCCCTTCAAGCAAGTTTTGCTGTATTCATACAGGCTACCATACTACAGACACAAGTTGCCGCAGCAAGGGTCAGAGGTTACCTGGAGACAAACCTCAACTACATGACATCAGCTTATGACCTTGCCCTAACAAGTTATGCTCTTGCAAAAGCTGGCAGTTCAAAGGCATCCCATGCTTATACTTGGATGGAACTGAATTATAAAGTGGAAGAGAGTAAGTAAATATCCAGTTTTTAGAATGCTAACCCATTCCCACACAATCCCACCTTTTATGCCCCTTAAGAAAAAGCCTTTGAAAATAGTATGGGAAATTGTAACAAGCAATTTGGACATTATTCACATTATCTTCTACCTAATAAAAGAACTTTCAAATTTCAGCTAATAGAGATTGTTGACTGCAACTTCTTTTTCCGGTAATTGATTGATCTGTATCTTATTCTCTTTTACGTTTCACATTAATAAACTTTGTTGATATTTTTTCCTCTCTCTTCCTATTGGTGAAGTAATTAGGAACTGTATGGCAAGTCTGAAAAATATATAGTTGTTTTTGCGACTTGAATGTTTTATCAATAGCTCGAATAAGCTGTACTTTCAGTGTTCAGGTCACCAACCAACCATTTACTCTTTTGTTTCATGTTACTGAACATAAGTTTTGAAAATAACACACTTTAGTATCAAAGGGGAGCTTCTTGTTGTGGCGTGGCTAGTGGAGACAGTGGGTGGGGCTAGAGATCTGTCAATTACATGGCTAGTTAATGATCTTATCTGCATAAAGTAGTGTGAAATGAAAAAAAGCTGAACTGAATCTGTCAAATAGTGAGGTTATCAATTTGATGATTAGACAGCTCTATCAGTGCAATTGACTAATCTCGGCTGTCAATCAAGGAATCAACTAACCAATCAAATCATTTATTCAGCCCTGACCTGAGCTTTCAACTCAGATATTTTGCTACCATTCTTGTTACCCTTTTTTGTTGGTTTGGCAACTTAAATGTCATAACTACAACTTTTTCAAGCTGTAGTTTCAATATTTAGGTTGCCAATCAACTATTCTAGCTTTTCGTTACATCCAACTAGCCATAGATTTTAGAAAAATAACGCTGTTTAAAATCGAATGTGACTTCCTATCAGAGTCAAGCCTTGCAAATGGAGTAAGTGGGCAGGGCCAATGAATGGTCAATTATCAAGTGATTATCCACAGAGAAATCATGGTAATTTGATGAAAAGTATTAAAGGATATCATTATGCTTTAACAGACGGACTAAAACACTGGAAAGCCAATGCTCGTAACAATGGCTGGAATGACTATTATTTGTCAACTACTCGCCCCCTTGATATAGAGACTGCAGCCTATGGTCTCCTTTATCTGATAGAGACTAACCAGGTCTCAGAGGGATTATCAGTTGCTAAATGGTTATTGACTAAGCGTAATGCTAATGGTGGATTTAGTTCAACACAGGTTTGTTTTTTCTGTATTTGTGTTGATTTGATTTTGCAAGAGTTGTCTTACGCTGTATAGGATGATAAAATTAATGTGTATTGTTTAATAGATGTCTGTCTTTCTGTCTTTCTATCCCTTTGTTTGTTTATCTTTACCAGAGGTCCATTTTTCATAAAGATAATTTAGGATAATCCAGTATCTATGTGCAGTATGCAGCTATAAGGTATTTGCGTATTAAAAGCCCATAAAGGTCCAGCAAAAAACAGAATTCAATTGTATATTGAAGAACAACATTTTAGTAGAATTTTAACCCATTACCAGACAACAAAATTTTAGACTGGTTGAAATTGAAAGGAGTTTTAGACAACAATCTGGAGTCGATGATTTTTTAAAACTTTCTGAGTAGAAAACATTGGGTAAAATGAAGAAATTGCTTGTTACAAGCAATTTCTTAAGATTACACAATGCTTTCGTAATTGTTTTTCCTGAGGGGCGTTCAAAAGCGTCACAGTGTGGGAATGGATTATTGGTCAAAGCTTAGAAAGTTTGAATAATACACTATTGAAAGTACCTTGCAGAATGATTCAAAAAGATAGTCTCTCCTGAAATGATCAGATTGCTAGCTGACCTACCTCCACCATTACAGTTCGGCTTAGATATTCTATGTTATTCTGTATATTGTTGTCAGCTGAGACTTGAAATAAAAGCAAATAATTGGGTGGCTGCCCAAAAGTAGACTACAGCTCGAATTGGAATAAGCTATGCCACTGTCATAGCGCAGTCTGTAGTGCATTAGACCCCCAATTTTCAATCATTGGGTGTAACTGATTCAATCCCTGGCGGTGGTACATATCCTTTCCGACAGTTGTCTCTCACCAATTGGCGGATAATCGTAAACCTAAGTTGGATAGCAGCGGGAGACTAGGAAAGGATGTTTTTTGGTAGTACTGGTGTGAGATCCATCATTAGGTGCTCCAGCCGCCATGATATGACTGAAATACTGTTGAAAGTGGCGTTAAACCCCATTTAATCAATCAAATTGAATAAGCAGTATCTACAATGTTTAAGTTGCCAACCAACAAAAGTTTAATTCTCTACATAAATGTGTGAATTAAAAGTTCATCTCTTGTCTAATTGAATGAATTTATTGGTCAATTGATTTATTTGATTGACAGCCACGACATAATTGATTTTCTAATTCTTACAGGACACAGTAATGGGTATACAAGCTCTAACAGAGTACCGATCTATGTTTTCTGGGCCCCTGAATCTGGATATTCAGGTTACAGCAGGATATAACTTTACCCACTCCTTTAATGTACAAAGCAAGGATGCCATGGTACTTAAAACAACCAGGGTAGGACAATCTTTAACCATTTCCTCTCTTTTGAAATTTTAGGCTGGCCCAAATTCAAAGAAGTTGCAGACGACAATAAAGATAGGATTCAATTTGAAATGATACTATCCTATGTGGTAGAAAATATCGTGGCGAAAGGAGAAATTGCTTGTTACAAGCAATTTCTTCTTTTTCCTCAATATTTTCTCAAGTATAAAATCACAGTGTCGTAAAATCACAGGTTTGACCAGGAAAAGGTTAAAATAATTTTCATCTCAGGCTAACAGGTGGTTTGCTGGTCACACCGAATGAGCTCTGACAGAAGTTCAACTTCAGTATTAAACTATATTATGTGCAAACTTTATTGCCAGTAATATATACCATCAAGTAAAAAGCAGGTTGGTTTGTAATCTAAAAACTGTAACTACAGTTTGAATAAAGAGTAGTTACAGCATTTATCCCATTCCAACTCAATCCCTCCTTTTTACGCCCCTCAACCAAAAAGCTTTGGAAAACATTGTGGAAAATGAAGAAATTGCTTGGATCAAGCAATTTCTTCATTATCCACAATGTTTTCTATCTAAAAAGACAAAAAAAAATTAGAATTCCATCAACTTGAAATTGTCTTCTGCAGCTCCTTTCAATTTGGACCGGTCTAAAATTCCACTGTGTTGGAATGGGTTAAGTTGCCAAACCAACAATAATACTTCACATAAATCATAGATTTCTAAGTTTGATTCCAGTCTAAATGAGTAATTTGATTAGTCAGTTGACTCTTTGATTGACATCTGCAATTTGTCTATCACAGTTTATGCCATGATAATTTACTAATTGTGATACTCCATATTTAATCTCTCATTTACAAACCATTGGAGACTATGTGATGGTAGAAGTTGTACAATTAACCTCAATTGGCCAATTGCTGGCCCCCGCCCACTTTCTCCTTTGGCCGCGCCCACTGACTCAAAGTCCCGCATCGATTTTTAATGGCATTATTTTGGAAAATTAATGGCCAGCACCATGTTACAAATAGGTAGAATTGTTGGTTGGTGACCTAAACATCATAACTACAGTTTAAGTCACTAAACCAACATTATAGGTAAACAAAAATGGCAGCCAATGTGGGAGTTGATAAGCTCAGGTCTGGGATGAATAAATTATGTTATTGGTTGGTTTATGCAGACCACAATTTCAAGTCGATCCAATTTAAAACCTTTTCTGTTTCTTGAAATTTAGTCTGGTCCAAATTGAGAGAGGATGCATATGACAATGGAAATTGGGTGCAATTCAAAATTAAACCATCCATTGTGGTAGAAAATATCGTGAAAAAAGTAGAAATTGCTTGTCACAAGCAATTTCTTCTTTTTCCACTATATTTTCTCAAATAAAATATTATAGTGACGTAAAATCCCGGGTTTGTACAGGAAAGGGTTAAAGATATCTATTCTAATCTAGTCATTCTAGTCTAGTCTTTTGACTATAAATTACTCCGTTTTTCACAATTACTTACATATAAAAGGGGTTATTTTGGAATGGGTTAATCTTGTATGTAGTAGATTATAATTAATGGAAGGATTTTAGCAATAGAATTTATGTTATGTTCTGGAGTTTTGAATTTCTGTTTATGACTTATTGAAAATTGTAATCATAAACCGATATGTTGGCTAGCCAAAAAAACGGCCATTTATACCTTTGTTTATGATTTTACCTTATCCAAACAATCCAACATTTTGGCATGCTGAAGAGAAATGGATTGAAAACATTGCAATATATGGAGAAATGGTTAATTTTCAAATTAAACCCACGTTAAATTTTTGTCTGCAATACCTTTGAAGATGGACAGGTCTAAAATGAATTAAAAAGGGTTGAATTTTAATTGGTCTAGATAACAGTGTATGGTAATGTTTTTATCACAACCTTTAATTGTAGATTGCCCATAACCAGCTGAGCAGAAATGGCACCCAGTCAATTCCCTCACTTGTAAACAATGGTTTTGTGTCTTTGTCTGCCACTGGGCAAGGATCTGCTGTAGCCCAGGTACTGAACTTATCCTATTATCCTATTGTCAGAGGACAATGTTTTATACTGGTCCAAATTCAAAGATGTTGCAGATAACATTTTTAAGCCCCTGTGATATGACTGAAAAATTGTTAAAAGCTGTGTAAAACCCCATTTAGAGAAAGAAAGAAAATAAAGTTAGCAAACGCCAACCTTGTGCATATCTCGCTTATTACTGAAGATATTTACATAGAACTTGACATTTGTACTATCACAGGAGTAATCATTATATCGAGGGGAGGTAATTCTTTATGCATTTTGTAAGATTTATTCCCCTTTTTAACCCATTTTTTGACACACACCCCCTCCTACCCCCAAAAAAGACTTGTTTCAAGCAATTTCTTCAATTACCACAATGATTTTTACCCAGAAAGTTGAGAAAATTTCAAATTGAATAATTTTTAAATTGTCAACTGCAGCTTCTTTCAATTTGGACCAGTCTAAAATTTTGTTATGAGGGAATGGGTTGATAGAACAAATGAAACCTTATTAAAACTGTGCACACTAAGCATATTGGATTCCTTATTTTTGTCGCATTTTCTTTTGTTTTGATTGGGCATTCTACCGTTCTGTATTTGTATATTATATTCTTAAACAGACTCTCAGAATGACATATATTATAGACATGATCATTATTTTCATCTTGCAAAAGTGAACTGTATGGTCTTGGTTATGTAATGAACTAATGATTTACATATCTTGACCAATTAACCATCAACAACATTTTAGACTTTTCTAAATTAAAAGTGGTTGCTGACAACTAATCAAAGTAGCAGTAGCTTGGATAATTACCATCATATTGGGTATACAATATGTCACAAGCAAACTTCTCCTGCTGCGTTTTAACCCATTCCCACACGATGGCCCTTTTAAATGCCCCTCAATATGAGAGCTTTTGGAAAACATTGTGGAAAATGAAGAAATTGCTTGTTACAAGCAATTTCTTCATTATCCACAATGTTTTCTACCCTAAAAGACAATAATTTTAATGGTTTCATAAACTTTGAACTGTCGTCTGCAACTTTTTAGCTCACCTGAGCACAACATGCTAAAAGTGAGCTATTGTGATCGGTAATTGTCCAGCGTCCGTCTGTCCATCAGTAAACAATTATTGAAAAATCTTCTCCTCCCAAACCATAAGGCCTTGAGCTTTGATATTTGGTACATATCATCACCTATTGATCCTCTACCAAACTACCTCAAAGAATTACCGTATTCTGAAAATTAGCCCTTTTCTGTGCAATCCCTGATTTTACAAAGGAATAATTAAGGAAATCTTTGAAAATCTTCTTCTCCAAAACCATAAGGCCTAGAGCTTTGATATTTGGTACATACCATCAGCAAATGACCCTCTACCAAAATACTTCAAAGAATAACTGTATTCTGAAAATTAGCCCTTTTCTTTGTGATCCCTGATTTTATTAAGTAATAAAGAAGGAAATCTTTTAAAGTCTTCTCCCAAACGATTAGGCCTAGAGCTTTGATATTTGGTACATATCATCGACCCTCTACCAAAATACTTCAAAGAGTTAATGTTTTTTTTTGAAAATTAGCACTGTTCTCTGCGATCCCTAATTTTAGTTAGAAATAAATAGTGATATCTTTGAAAACCTTCTTCTCATAAACAATTAGGCCTAGAACTTTTATACTTGGTAAGTTGGTATGTATTGATGTCTATATTTCAAAGCATTACCATATTCAGGAAACTAGTGGTATATGGTAGGATCATCAATATACCTAGGATTAAAAGAGAAATCCTTGAACATCTTCTCCAAAATTATTAGACAGAGGGCTTTGCTATTTGTTTATATCATAAAGCCATGAACCATCATACTCAGGGGAGCGATTTAGGACCATCATGGTGCTCTTGTTTGAATTTGGACTGGTCTACAATTTTATCATGTGGAAATGGGTTAAGGCATATAATATTTGAAGGTTGTCTAAAAGCCAGATTGTGTGAGAATGGGTTAACCCATACCCACACAATCCCTCTGTCTGATGTTCTTCAAGAAGAGAAAGATCAGAAATTGTGTGGAAAAAAAAGAAATTGCCTGTTGCAAGTAATTTATTCATTCCCCACAATGATTTTTATCAGGAATAACAAGAAATAATAAAATTCCACTAACTTTAAATTGTCACCTACAACTTCTTTCAATTTGTACCAGTCTGAAGTTTTGTTGTATGTTATGTGTTCATCCAAAAAAAGTGTCATTTCTGCCATCTAGAAGTGATGCCCTCTAAACATTGAGTAGGTATCATTCATGACTTGCAAAGATAATTAACCCTTGTCATGCTGAATAAATTACCTTACTGAAATACTGTCAAATCAAAGGGCTGAAAGCACTGATAGAACTAATCGTTCAAAAATCAATATTTCCTTTAGAAATCAACTTCATAAACAACTCTGACAGTAAACGTACAAGCAGGGGGTGTAGACTAAGATCAGCCTGCACATAAGTGCAGTCTGATCTTAGTCTACACCTCCTGCCAAAACCGGAATATTCTGGGTTCAGCATGACAAGGGTTAAGTGCTAAATCCCTCTGATATTCAAGGTGAGTCTATCATACCATGTGGAGAATGAAGTGACGGCCCCTGCTTTCACCATTACAAATACAATTTTGAAAGAAACTCTACAGGGTCTTGTTGTTCAGACATGTATTGGGTAAGTATTATTAAAACCCTTTCCTGTACAATCACTGGTTTTTACATCCTTGTGATTTTATACTTGAGAAAACATTGTGGGAAAAGAAGAAATAGCTTGTGACAAGCAATTTCTTCTTTTTCCACAATATTTTCTACCCTACTGAATGGTTATTTTTCAAATTAAATCCACTTTAAAATTTTGTCTGCAAAACCTTTGAATTTGGACAGGTCTAAAAAAATTTAAAACAGGAAAGGGTTAAAGATAGAAGCATAATCCTTTGTTTCAGTGTTAGATCGATTTTTATTATATACCTTGCTGTGAAATCTAGGGATTTCTCAGTGTATTAAAGTTTGATATTGTAACTGGAGTGACAAAAATACTTTTTAGTTTCACCCTCTGTAATAAATCTTTAATCATGTATTCATCCACACTTTTTTCAATAGACCTTCTCTCTATCAAAAAGATTTTTCTCGCTATTTTAATAATCACACTCATTTTTTGCAACGCCTAACAA